>JAOBYK010495344.1:0-13267 GCA_025434845.1 Phenganax subtilis | reverse complement strand
CTTGAAGCCGTATAACTCTATACTTTATCCCCAGCATACTTCGGGTAGTACGATTCGGCTCCAAAATTTCTCGTAAGGCAGTTAGGTACTCGTTCTGTTAACAGCACGACTTATAGAGGTCTTCGGGAGTCTTCGGTGAAGCGACTATTCGCTTCAATATCAGCATCAATATCTCTACGATATTGCTGATCATTTCTCGCGAATGCAGACTTTACGTACTAGTGTTTCTCGAAGACATACTTCCTTATAGAATTTCCTGACTTTACCACTCTTTTTGAAGTTTTGAACGTTCGCAGTCAGAGTTGCCTGCGATCAAAGGCTGTAAAATTGCAGGCCAGGCTAGTCGGTTTGACCAGGCAACTGAAGCTAGTGATTGGTTGAAGTTGTCTGACCGGTGAATAAAAAATCTAGCCAATAATATCGCAAAACTTTTTTAAACTTGACCAATAGGTGACTTGTATTTTGTGCCCCTGATGCTCTAGACCGGTCAGAACTCCCTGGAAAGTGGTCAACATTTTATTAACCAATTAAATGATAAGAATTCGAGCTAAGGTGGTCAAGATTCACACGGAATCCCGCTGTTTTAGACTCACTAGATTACTTTACAGAAGCGTTGCTTCTGAACGTAATTTATAAACTGGATTACAGATTATACACTGTACACAATATGATTGATAACTGGACTGTGATTTGATATTGAATATTTATTATTTGCGGAATTTTACGTGGTCGCGTGACCGGGTTGACTACCCCTCGATCCACCCCTGCCACGCACATTTATTATTGCAAAGCTTTAGGCCCGTTGAACCGACCGAAAGCTTTTGCAATAATAAATATACGTGGTATATCGTCAAACTAATATTCACTTGTTGTTTTCGCCGTGCAAAACTAGATGAATCTTATTATATAAAATTACTTAACATTACAAATTGTTAAACATTTTTTATTCAATGTTTCTAAGACAACATAAGAAGAAATTCAATAAAAAACTCTTATATTAATAATTGATATAAGAAGACATAAGAAGAAATAATGTACGAAGATTTTGCATTCCAGTATTGACTTGCCGTTTTTAACAGCCCATTCAATGAATGACATTCATATCCTTACCTCTATCGAAAAAACTGAAGCAAAACAAAGTACAATAAATAATGTGCTTGCTTTTTGAAGTCGTGTTTCTCTTAAATGGCAAGCATAGTTCTACAACAACGCACTAGGGGCTGGGGCCGGTTGTATAAAACTCTTAACTGCGTTTTAACTGCGATTTTGTTGCTAAAAAGTCGTTAAATATTGGACACGCGATGCTGGTTGGTTGATGTTCGTTGTTCGGTTGATGTTCGATGTAACTACATAGATGTGGAATGAGTTGCAGAATGAAAAATCACTTCAAAGACGCCGTCATTAAACCGTGTTTTCTAATAACATGGGCTCAACTTTATTGTTTTGTGTCAATAAAGTTACTTGACTATACTTGATTATGATATTAAAAACGAAATACTTTTGTACATTATGCTTGTACAGGTGAATTTTAAACGCTATTAAAATAGACCTCTGGGTGCCATTCTGCAGAGTCATTCCGCCTTTTCTAATCACCGAAAAGAAGACAACATGAGGCCAGCGGTTTTTCTCACGATTGTTACGTTTCAAAACAGGTACGTTTCCCAAGCAAAACACACATGTTCTAACAAAAGTCCGTTACGTGTCGGCGGACGTCAAAGAGTCACGAGCCGATTTCCATTAAAACATGCGTAATTTTTTAGTAAAACAATGTCATTTTCAGGCATACCCGTTCAAAGTGGTTTTGTCGAAAATATGCTTTCTAATTGTAATTCCTGAAAGGCTTCCAATTCTCATTGAAAATAAGGATTCTAAATTCTAATTACGACCCTTTGCGAGCTTGTGCATGTCATTTTCGCGCAAATTAATTAAACAGCAAGGGTTTTGGTGTATGGCCACACTGTGGCTTTGCACATATTATTTACCACAACCCTGTTATTAGGATTTGTTGCATCATGTTTTATGGAGAAGGTGTACCAAGTGACTTCTTGTTAAACTTATTTATATTATTTGTCTCAAGTGATAAAAGGGAACTTCTAAATCTTTGCTTGAATGGGGAATTTGATTGCAACAATGAATTTGTCTGAAGGTCCAGACACACCGGACGAGATTTGGGAACGCGACGCGATTTTGTGACTTTCATGAACTGGCAACTTTGATTCTAGTTGAGATTCCTCCGATATTCAAATTTGATACAATATTTTTAGTTATTAAGTCTATACGTCTTTTAAAACTTTCTTCTGTGGATAGATTTATTCACTTTTCAAAATTTGAAAAATCGCGTGACTTTGTCGATTTGCTTCGTCGATTGCGTCACGTCTGTGTGTCTGGACGGGGCTTTATAGACTTTTTACAAAGTTCAGACAAACGCTTGCAAAATCTAAGGAAAAACAACATTGAAAAAATAATTTTAGAGACTGCTCACCAGAATATTATACAAAAACCAAAATGTATTGGCAAATAAATTATGGATTTGTAGAACTGACGTCGAAATATACAAAAAAGGTTCAACGCGTTAAACTGACAACATGTTTACACACCAGATTTGATGTTAATTGAATTAATTTTCGCGGGAATGACATTCACAAGCTCGCAAAAGATCGTAATTAGAATTTAGCATACATATTTACAATGAGCATTTGAAGATTTTTAGGAATTACAATTAGCAAGCATATTTTCGACACAGCCATTTCGAACGAGTATATTTGAAAGTGACATCTCTTTTACTAGAAAAATACGCATGTTTTAACGGAAATGAACTCGTGACTCTTTGATGTCCGCCGACACGTATCATGAAAAAAACCGCTCGCCTCATGGTGCTTCTTTTCAAAAGAGATGTTTTTATCCGGAAGTACTCAAACGACGCACTACTACCGTGCCGTATGCATTAAAAACAATAGATAATCAGCCGAAACTCTTCATTATCGATTGTTTTTAATGCATTGGACACAGCAGTAGTGCGACGTTTGAAACGGGCCTAAGTGTGTTAAAAGCTATGTTTTTTTTTGGTTGCATAGGATAAATAGAACTGCACACGGAAGAAGGCGCATGTTATTCAGCTTTCACTTTACTACACAACTCATCGCATTTGTGAAATCTCCCCAGTCAAGTTGTAGCTTTAGAGAAAAACAAAATATTGAAAATGGTTAAAACTCACAACGTTCACTTAGTGATTGAGAATGAATCCGAGATACCAATGCAATTTATATTATATTGGTTTGACCATGGTAGACTTGCTGATACTTACCACTGGCCAACAACGGTTGCAGAAGGAGGCAAATTAGATGTCTTATGTTATGAAGCAGACTGGTCAACGGCAGGTTGCAGTGGTTTGGTGACTTACAACATGAACGGCACTCAAGTGACTTTTGCATTCAGTAACCCTTCTGTGGGGACGAACAAACTGGGAGTTGGCACGTCAGGCAGGGGAGTGTGGGATGACATGACGAATCACGATTACTCACCATTTGAAGTTCCCCTAAATCTTGGTGATGTATCTTTGAAATGCCAATGCCAGTGCACTGGAGGCACAACAAATTTGGCTACCATCAAGATTGTAAGTGTTGGAAAGGATTAGATTACATGAACTTGTTATTGCATGTATCTTCAGGGAACGTCATCGCTATGTAATCTGTTATGTTGGTTTTATATTTGAGCATATTATTACATAAAGTAAAGCACCGTAAAGCACATTGGTATTAGTCAAAATGAATTTTGCGAACCGACAGTGATATTTCTTTTCTTAAAACATGGTCATATGTTCTAACAGATCTTTCCATGCTTTAACGCATTTTATTAACATCTTGGTGCTTTCTTTTGCCCGACTAGTCATTGTACAATATTTAGTGCTTAAAATGCATTGTAAAACCGCGCTTATAGTATCAGTTACTATATACAATGCCGCTAGGCGCGCTTACGAGTTTAGACTTAGTTCTGATTAAGTACACACAACTGAAAAATACACAACTAATACACTTGCAAAATGTGAAGAATTTGATTTAATTCACATAGTGCTAAAATAATAATTGTAATCGTTATATTTGGATACCACTCTGGTACTAGCTTGTACTGTAGGCTTTATTCTGTGTACTATATTACAAAGTGCTTCTGCTCCACTGACGACTGGTTAGTTTTCCAAGTAGACAACGACTTCACACACAGTACGACACAAAATAAGCTTAGAATGAAGAATTAAAAGAAGAACGCTGATATTATTATAATTTCACTTTGCAATACGATATTTTGTATAAAAAATTTTGATAATGAAAGTTAAGATCTTGATAATAATACTAAAATAAAAAATTTTCCGACTTCAGCTGTTTTTACTCATGATTGATAAGTCTCATACTTATTTTAGTGTTCGTATAGGCCCAGTAGCTCAAAAGCATTTGTATTCTTTTGTGTATGGATAATTTGAAACGTTTATTAGTTTTATATTGCATGTGACGTACGCATGCAAACTTCTTGGAAAATTAACCGACAAGATTCTTCTAGGAAATAGCATAGTCCCTTGGTCTTATGTCCCCTCGTCTCTGTCCACGCATTGTCCCGTGTGCAGACATAAGGAAAGTTAAAGAGTAACCCAAGTTTTTCTGCGTTATTTACTTCGTGCACGTCACCAGTGACCTTGAAGAAATTTACATATGACCCTTTTTGGCAAAAACTTGGTGAAACCGAAACCCAACTGGTTTAAATTGTGGTAGATGGTACCTTAGTCAAGAACGTTTTAATGCATTTTTTACGAAGTGTTTAGAGGAAAACTTGTGTCTCTCAGCAAATGATCTTTCTTGACATTATTTTCAAATAGATTCATAAGGAAACGAAGCATTTGTTTGTAGAATTTTTGCCACGAGATCTTTTCCTGCCGAATGTCGGTGCTTTTCGTAGATTCAAGTGCTTCTCTCATCCAGTGCGGAACTATTTTTTCCTGCAGTTATAATAACTTTTTTTGCATCTCTTTGCCCACAATTACGGACATAATTTTTCACATGAGTCCAATTACACTCCTTCATAACCTCCTTATTTCCTTCTAAAAATTTAATGCACACTTCCCTCTTTGAAAGAGCTCCATCACAAATGTGCCCGAAAAATGCCACAAACACGGCCTTTTTTTCTTCCGTCGTCCACAGTTTTTTTGAGGTCTGTTTACGTTTTCATGTACCTAATAACGAAAAGTTTATCCACTCAATTACTAGTAATTGAGCAACACAATTCTCTAAGTATTATTGTGCTGTATCTGTTGGCTTTACGGCTGACCGTTGACCATGAAGCGCAGGTAATAAAATGGAAAAATTGCTGCAACTTGTTAATAAATTGATGATTTCAACGAAATGTTAATATCTACAACCGAATCACGTATGATGCTTAATCTTTTGTGATTTAATGCTAACAATCATGATGAAGTAGTGGACAATTGCCATGATAGACTAAATATCAATCCAGGCAAAAAAGTAAAATGCATCTGTACAGCTGGAAAGAACATACAAATGTAGTAAAATTGCAAAGTTGGATCGCGAAAGACTGTAAAATGCGAAAAAACTAGCCATGCGAAATTTGCAAATTTTGTAGATTTTTGTATTACGCGTGGAAATTGTTACCATTATTGGGTCATTTTCGGCTCAAATATGGTAACAATTTAATTTCGCACCTAACAAAATAATACATCAAATTTGCAAATTTCGCAAGGCTATATTTCCACTATTTTCCTACCTTTAGCCACCAAACTTCGCAATTTTACTACATCTAATATGTTCTTTTCAGTTGAGTAGATGAATTTACTTCTTTTTGCCTAGATCGAAATTCAGTCTTTTATGGTAATTGCCTATTAACATAAGTTGCTATCTGATTTTGTTGAAAGTTGCAACAATTTTGTTGCTAGCATTATGCTTCACCTTGACCGTGGCACCCAAGCTCCCATTCGGCTTGATACTTTATAATTGGGGAAAATTTGAAGGAAAGTAAAAAAGATTTTGAGCAAGATTGCTTTTTCTCAATTTTTGTACAGATTTTAACCGCGTGTCTTCCTTCAAGTTTTTCGTTTGTTAAGAAGGAAATGTAGATTCCCAACCTTTGGAGAAAATATCTCAGGAAAAAGCTATCCTCTAGTTTAAGCCAGCATCACTGTCGCTCTATGAACCGTGATGAGCCATAAATATGCACCATTAGTCTCATATGGGAATGTTAAACCTTAAACTTCAAGCGCGCAAAGCGAAATGGGGTCAGGCATAAATAGATCACATCAAAGCATCGAATGCACAGTATCTACAATACAGCTTGACTTTATTTTCAATCCCAGTGAATTTTTTCAAGCTTTTAGTTTAAGTTTACGGTTTAAGCGTTTCGATTTCTCTGGAGAAATGCAGCGGACAACAATGGTCAATTTGTCTAAGAATTACAGCTACTTTAATCTAAGTAAAATATCTTTATACTAATCTGCAACCTCCATTGCATTGTAAAAGATCATACATTCCTAGGACGAAAACTTTCAAAATCGATATTTTGAAATTGATTTGTCTACGTAGGGTTTATTACTTTGAGAAGTTTTATCTAAAATTTGTTCACTGTAAATATTTGTTGACAATGTACAGCGATTTCGAAATATCCAAAAATCATACACTAATTTTTCTTACCCGATAACTGAATTTCTTTCCCAAGGGAGTTTTACACAATAGCGTGCCAAAGTTGGATTACGTCTTTATTGAGACACCCTGCATAGCTTTACATTCATAGTTGACAGCTTGCTTTTCAGCAAGATTTTCTGCGTTATATTTTAACACACTTTTGATAAATAGTTTATTGAATATTCTAAAAACAAGATGTAAAGTTTATTGTCAAACGGCCATCATTCAGTTTTAACATTATACTGTAAATTTATTGAAATAGCAGACAAAAACAACCGATTTTTTTGTAAACTATAAAAGTTTGTTTATGGAAATATATTCCTATGAACTCATATACACGTACAAAAATCATCATGTTGTTGCAATGTCGTTAAGAAAGGATGCAACAATGTCGTGCTGCACCCTATTGTTCACACTTGATAATGTGGTACACCCTATTAAAAATGAACAATATTGTTCAATATTGTTGACAACTGTAAACAATAGGTGCAGTAAAACATTGCTGCATCCTGTTGTACTGCAGGCTCATAGCTGTGTAAGGGTTTGCGAGGCTTATTTATAGGTGAGCGCACTAGCGCATGACAGCAGGTGCTATATGCCGTGAGCATCAAATGCGGACATCGCGATTAGGTGAAAAGTATCCTATTCTGCAACACTCGACTTCATGCACAGTTTGTATAAGGAATGGTACAATTGATCTGCGTGTTAAGCCATGCTGCAACAGCGTGGCTCAACAGGGGCGCACAATTCACCCGAATCTGGAAGGGAGGGTGTGTGGCTTGCGCGCCACTTGCAGATCAACGTGAATTGAAGACGAACTGAGCGTTTAGGCGTTGGTCTTCAGGTTTTAAGGTCTTCGAAGTCATTCAAGCATTAAATAAATGCTCTCATCCCATAAGAATGTTCGTTTTACTATTAAATGTTTTCGCATATCATTACGAATATTGAGAATAGCTAACAATGCCTTGTGGAAATACCACGTAAATTTATTCACGCAAAGCTTTCAGTCCGTAAGTCCAGACCGTCATCAGTGCAAATCAGACTTTTCGTAATCACGCGTCTCCTTTAAGTTGAAAGTGTCATGGTCAGTTGCACGCGTCATTTGAGCAAATAAATGACAGTAATTGCACTTACATGCTTTTGTTCTTAAGATGTACCATAGAGACTCTTCACCAGGTCCAACTCAACCTGAACTCAAGAAGTAGACGTGATGCATAATTCATAACCTTTGTAGAAAGATTTTCCAAAGATGCTGTGGTAAGTCCAGCGACCATCTGTCGCAACATCTAAAGTTCCCTCTTCACGTTTTAGAGAGATATATCTTAAGACATAAACGAAAGACATACTGTAATTCAGAATTGGCGAACCCACACCCGGACAGATTGCACTTATTCCCAGGAAAACTCTAGCCCTAAAATAGCCGGCATGATGAACCATCATGCATGCAAAACTGAAACCTCTTACATCAAACAAACGCTAGGCCATCATAGATACTAAGTATGCCCAACTCTTGGCCACACATAATTGCGAGAATACTCACAACTATGCTGAACTCTTAGACATCCAAAATATCCTCAGGCAATAACGCCTGGCCAGCAACTAGCTCGGTTGCATCCGAGAAAACTGTATAACCGACTTCGCGTGAAGCCGTGCAGGTTTTTGAGTAGCGTGCCACTTGCAGATCAACGTGAACTGAAGACAAAGTGAGCGTTTAGGCGTTGGTATTCAAGTTTTCCGAAGTCATTGAAGCATTGAATAAATGTTCTTACCCCATAACAATCGTTGTCTTACTATTTAACATTTTCGCATATCATTACGAGTATTGACAATAGTACATTGAGCGCTCTGTCCAGGTATATACAGGTCATTGACTTTCCCTGGTAAAGAACGTTCGCAGCGACCGGCCACGCGTTTACTAATTTCAGTATAAACTATTAGTTGCCGTTTTTGGTTGGCTGACTAAAATAGGCTATTGTGCGCTTGCCTATTCGAAGTGATCTGCAGCTTTAAAGTAAGTTGAAGCTGGATTCACAGCTTTGTACATTTGTTCTGAACAAACTCTTCGAGGAGATCTCTATTAAAAACACAAATTCCGAGAATACAAAACATCTTGAAAATACAATATATTGTTCAAATTAAAACCGTAAATTTTCGACTTTACTTCAAAGTTAAAGTGCAATACTTTACAACACAAATATAGATATGTAAATAGCGTATTGAAAGAGCATCAATTCTGCAGGCAGGAAGAAGGTTGATCCAAGCTAAGTACATGTTAAACATACAAGTGAGATAGAATCACTACCTGTATGTTATATTTACAACAATGTCTTCTATATACAAAGTAGAGTAGAAGAAAGACCTGACGTGTAGAAGAATTTAGAGAGAGTGTTATTTATGTGAACAGTTGTAGCTCCCTAATTAGTTAAATCAACTAATAGTATTCTTGTTTTGACCTCCTCGAATAGGTAGTTTGGCCTTTTTTACTTGGTCAAAACCACCTAGTACATTACATGTTACATCTACTGCTTAAAAATATGATAAAATAGCCATTGGCTATCGTTTAGTGCAAACAATTCTTTAAATTTATTTTGACCTAAAGAATACATGTAAAAAACAACCTAGTCTAATCTGGTCATCTCAGACTCATTGAAACGACTCATATCTTTTGTTATTTCAACCTATTGGTTTCTACAGTGTGAGGCGTGTTGTGCTTCTTCAAGGCTAAGTTTTTCAAAGCAGGCTTGGATATCTTGTGGTGCCACTCAGCTTCATACAATTGCAAAAGCTCATCGATATCAGACTTTTTTTCTGCATCCTTCTCCCTTAATGCTTGGCATCGGATGACAACTGCTGCTTTCTTTAATTCATAACCACAGTGAACAGACGTAGCTGGGGCCTTAAAATGTTGTTTCGATGAAGTGCCATCGTTCTCTTCATACCCGCCGATAGTTCTTGCACATTGGATCAACGTGTCGAAAAAGCGCGGCTTTAAAAGATCTTCCAATGTTGCATCCTTGTTTCCAGTTAACTTTCTTCCTTCGATAAGGATTCTCCCGAGAAGTCTCATTTTTTGTGACACTTCCGCGGCTTTCTCCGATCCTCTCCTCTCTACCATGTTACTGCCGAGTGTAAGAATTGTATTGTCACTCTGTACAGCAATGCTAACCGCATCATGAGACATGATGGACAGCACTCTTTCAGAAAGCATCTTGCTGCAACTGCTTGGCATCTTTCCCGCAGTGAGCAGAATACGACCTTCATGTTTCATACGCCGTGACGCTCTTACTCTTTCTTCTTCGTTCTCTTTCTGGTCACACTTATGAGCATGCCTCCAAAGATCATCGTTCATAAAAAAGCCATAGCAATACTTGCATGGCAAGTACTCCGACGGATTAATCGAACCTTGCGATGTTGGCCTCCTAACAACTTTTAATTCCCCTTGTCTCATTTCTAGCACTTTCATGTTGTGGTTAAAATTGCCCAATCGACACAATTTCTCGAACTGTTTTTTTCGCTCTACGTGGTTAACTGGATACGAAAGGGCAATTTTAACCTCTTCTTCGTTGGCATGAACATGTGCTAGATGCCGTGCCATCTTTTGGTACTCCTTGTTACAGAAATAGCAAGAGTGCGTTTTATCATACAACCTGATTCCTTCTGGAGCTCTGTTGATGTAAACTAAAGAAGAGTAAAAAGTGTTGTATATAATGAAAACAACGTATCAGTGAGAGTTCTTTTAGCATTTTTACGTTTCATGTTGAATTTCGTTTCTCTTGGCTGGATCAAACAATAGTCTATAGTCATGAGATTTACACGCAAAAAAGCGATTTTGCACATTTTTTAACCAGTTTTACGTCGATCGAATACTGGAGTTTTGTTTATATAGTTTCGTTTAAGCAATGAAAAATAAACATTCAACTGGTTTATCCTTCAGTACCTTCCCGGACAAGCAGCTGCCAAAACATGCATCATATTTAATAAAATCACGCATTGGAGATAATTTGTTGAGTGAAATTACAGCAAGACTCTCGTAAGCAGAACCTAAGTCTATTCAACTTTGAGGCAAAATCAAAAATTATGGCTAACTTGTGAACAGAAACTGAAATATCAAAAAAGGGATATGACAACCTACTTTTTCACATTTCATACCGGAAAAGTCGAGCATGCTTTCAGCCAACGCTTCCTAACTCAATCAAAGGCCCTCTTCAGACGGCGTACTTTCCATGTGCTGTATCTAATACTATTTGCTTCGACCCAAGTACATGAATTGATTCAGACGTTGTATTTAATGAAGTTAAATTTATACAATTAGTAAGTTACAGTTTAATTTTGCGCGAATTCCATTTGAAAACATTAACATAAATTATTCATTATATACGGCACTTGGTAAGTACACCATCTAAAACAAAGTCATACCACAGTCGAATAAGAGACAACGTAATTAAGATACCCCGATTTCGGCGTACAAGTACGGATATCGCCCCAATTGATCATGACGAAAAAGATGGCGACATGCTCATTTTACCAGAATGCATCGCAGGCTTAAAGTATAAATGAGTGAAAAAAGATGACAAGAAACACATGTAATGTTATAAAATATTAACACAACAAAAATATAGCGTCTGGTATCACGCCTCCCTGTCAATAGACGTCACTTCGCATTTTTAAACGATTTCTGACCGCAATGCATGCTGGTAAGTGTACATCTGCCATCTTTATCCTTATAGTCAATTCGTATGATCAAGCCAAGCATTATACTTGTATCTCGCATTCTACACCACATTATAGTCAACCCATTCGATACTGCTATTTCCAAGCTACCATTAGGCATGCCATTTTTGTCATGTACGTTTACGATTCAAACGTTGACGTTTGCCGAGAAAAATATGCACGCTCTAATGACAGCCAGTTAAGTTCTGGCAAACAGCAGAGAGTAGTGAGCTGGCTTCCTTTAAAACGTGTATGCTTTTCTCTTCGAATGTGAATGTTTGAAACGTAATCATAAATTAAAAAAATCACCCGCCTATGGTAGCTTGCAAACAGCAGTAAGGTCTATGTACAGATTGACCGCTCAGTTAAAAATAATCTAGTTAGTTTTGTTTGTTAATAATTTACGAAAGCTTACCGGATGAGGTAGAAACTGTTTGCTCTTTAAAACTGATTTGCGGAGATGCTCTTCCTGAAAAATTAATCTTGTTATTACAAGGTGGAAACTGTTCTAAGTCGATTTTTATACCATGCAACTTTTTGTGTAATGCAGCGCAGAAAGTATCTTGCAAAATAATAGGCTACAAACAATTGCATTCGCAGAAAATTGTGTCGCCATCCAATCACGTTGCTGATTTACTACACTTCTTGACTACAAAACTTCTAGATCGCCAAGTAAATTAAATTATGCAGCGCTTTCCGTCTGTAAGCTTTTGCATAAATAGATTCACTTCCTAACATTCTTGTAGTTTTGCATGGCGAAAACAACAATTTATGAATATTATGAGGGTACACCACATAAGCTTTGCAAGAGTAAATATTCGTGGTGTACCCTCACACTAATATTAAAATTTACTTAATGTGGTTCCCGAAAAACCTGATATATCTTGTAAATCGCCATGAAAACCTTCGAAGAACTCATCATTATTTCGTTTGCATGCATTGTCCAATAAAGGAGAAACAAATTTGAAAAAAAAGAGTAAGAAACATCGGTTTGTACTGTATTACTGAAAACAGAATCGAAGTGCCCCTGCCACACTTTCCACATCATGCAAAGAAATTGGCTACATTGTTTATGATGGAGTTTACATCGTGGAATAGATAATTAAAATCCCTACTTGCTGACGCATGTGTTTTCCGCATTTCTGCAAGTGGATTCAAAGCCGTTTTTGAAGGTGCTCCTACTGATAAAGTTTACACATAATGATTAGAAGCAATATACTTTGTAGCTGATGATTTGAATTGCTAGTTACAAAACAAAAAAAAAGAAAACAAACTGTGAGAAACAGCGGTCTACTCTGTGTAGTACTGAAAAAGAATTGAAGTGTATCAAACCTTCCACATTGTCGCCGTTATTATTTTCTTTGCAACTCGAACTATCCTAAAGAGGTCGTAATAGATTATGAAATTGTTTTCCTTGTCGATTTCTAGTAGTTGTAGACTATGAAAACAGAAGGCTATATATATCACTAATGAAGAAATTCTCTGCCTACGATATAAAAATAATTTGTACAAGGCCATATTGTACTTTTTATAAGTACTGTTCATACCGTTCGTACCGTTCGTAATTAAAATGTGATTAAAATAATAGTGTACAAAATCCTAGTCAATTCTCAAGCAGATCAGCATTGAAATAACGACATCAAATTTTTCGTGGGTGCGCAGCTACTTACTACCTGTTGTTGCCCTTTTAAACTTAGTTGAGTTTTCTTCACTTTTTTCTTTTTCATTTCCTTGAAGAAAGAAACAACGTTAGCACAAAATTACACTTATTTAAAAGATCTGAAATGCTTGGAGTTTCCTAAATTGCAACCTACCTGACTGCCGCTTTTGCTGATATTTTCTTTTCCAGGTGCTTTCGATGGCGTTTTTGATGCTGCTCT
>JAOBYK010495343.1:0-33087 GCA_025434845.1 Phenganax subtilis | reverse complement strand
AAATTTTGTATATTTTTCTATTACGCGCGGGAAATGGATACCCATTTTCTCGAACGGGGTATTAATTTCCCGTGCGTGATAGAAAAAACCCCAAAATTTTTCAACTTTGCACGGCTATATTTTTTTTATTTTACAACATTTCGCATCCAAACTGAGCAGTTTTACTAAATTCAATATGCTCTCTCCGGCTATGGTAAAGAATTTCCTAGTTCAAAATTTTTTGAAATTTTGTCTATAAGGTTAAAGGTCCATTACAGTCTCCCTCTTTGTGTAGAAGCTCAAAGTAAGAAAAGTCCAACGGGTAACGCACTACGAATCGATGAAAACGAAAGTGAGGAAACCATTAGAAGAAAACCAGCGAAGTATGCTCGATTATTTTTATAGACAAAACTTCGAATTTTCTTGCATACATGATGCGAAGTTTCTGTATAGTTTGTTTTCTTCCAGTGAACCTTCAGCCAAGAATATATCGCCTCCCTTGAAGAAATCAGCAGTGGGAGAATCTGATAAGTTTGAAACACAAGAGGTTAACAAAGTTGATGGAAATGAAGTTACTGAAAACACAAGGTATTTGTAATGGAGAATTCTATATTTTGTTATAGCACATCTGTTCGCTTTAAAGAGCTACACAGTTTTGATTATAGTATTTTAGAAGAACCACTGTCTTGAGATACCCCGTACTATGTATATATATATATATATTTTTTATATTCTTATGCCTACAAGGTTAAACGAACATTCGCCTCCAACCAAACAAGTTTCAAAAAGCGTCAGGTTCAAAGATGATTTACAGCGACCAAATGAAGAGACCGAAAAGGCGACCAAAGAATTTTCTCGTAATGAGGGAAAGGTATGCTAATGTCCTTCTAAGTAAAAAACCTTGTGAAGACAAACAGGTTTTCATTAACAAATCGTTGTTAAATACTTTTAAGCCCCGTCTACACGAGCAAATAAAATGTGACAATTTCTGGGCGACAGTTTTTATTTGCTCGTGTAGACGAGCAAAATTGAGCAATTTTTGTATGGCGTATGCATTTGCTGAAAAGCTGGAGTGCTAGCTTTTATGTGACAAAGAAAAATTGTCACATATTATTTGCTCGTGTAGACGAGGCTTTATTTGAAGAGTTTTCGTTGGCAAGCTTTCCCTTACATTGATCAGTCTTTGTCAAGGATATTTGTTCGTCCTAGAAACACGAACAAGTAGACTCGTGAAGAAATTTCTCAAAGAGAATTTCTCCGTCGTGCAGTCATATTTATCAATATTTTTATTAGCGTGAGACAGTGAACCCAGATGGCTCACGTGTAGTGACGTTTGCAAACGGTACTCGTAAAGAAATTAGTGCGGATGGTCGTTCTGTCGTTGTCACATTTTTCAATGGTGATATCAAGCAAGTCTTCCCCGACGAAAGAGTGGTAAGTCACTGCCCCCGTCGTATAGTACAACAGATCAACACTTGTACTGACAGGTTTCTTGTAAGAGTGGACAAACCCTGAATTGTTAGATTTCTAAGATATATATGATGGTTCTCATTTTTCAAAACATTTTTTCTCATTTTGACTGTAGATAGTACATAGGTAGTAGATTGTGTTTCATGTGGCCAGTTGTAACTTACCGAAATTATTAGCGAGATTTACAATTGTGTAAAGACTAAAAAGCCCATTTTCCAGTACGCGAATCTGTTTGAACGAAAAATAAATCTACCAACGTGATTGGTTAGAGTTTTTCGCGGCAATATATTTTACACTCCAATCACATTCCTGAATTTCTTGTTCACTCAAAATAATTCGCGTAGTGGAAAACAGGCTTAAAGAGTATTACATTAAAGTTTTCATTATTATTATATTTTGCAGGAATACTATTACGCCGAAGTTCAAACCACTCATACTACTTACCCTGATGGATTGGAAGTTCTTCGTTTTCCTAGGTTGGTATCTTGAGTAGAAAACATTAATATTGTAATACCTACAATCCCTGACCTTGATAAAGCACTTTGAATCAATGAAGATGAAGTTTTTTTCATAAGAAGATATACATGCAGTTCTTAATGTAATGATTAAAATATAGTCTTCTACAATCCCTGACCTATATATAAACCTTTTATATCAATGAAGACAAGGTTTTGCATAGGAAGATACATTGTGATTCTAACTGAAATGTCTTAAATATTATAAATATCTACAATCCCTGTTGTGAATATAAACACTTTAAATCAATGATGATAAAGTTTTGCAAAAAAAGACATGTTGCAATATTTGAAATGATTCTGTTATAAATATGTACCATCCCTGACCTTGATATAGATATTTCACATGAAGTTTTGGCATAAGAAAGTGTATTGCAATGATTCTTTAAATGACTGTAATATTATAAATATGGACAATCCCTGACCATGAAAACTTTAACTTTCAATATTTAGCAATCAAATCGAGAAGCATTATCCAGATGGTACCAAAGAGATTATTTTTCCTGATCAAACAGTAAAGTATCTGTATACTTCTGGTGCTGAGGAATGTGTGTTTACAGACGGTACTGTTGAAAGAATTAGTGTCGATGGTGAAAGGATAGTGGAGTTCCCCAATGGGCAAAGGGAGACTTACACTAAATTTTTCAAAGTAGTTATAACTTTTGTTTACTATTTAGAGTAGCTTGTATAATTGTGATACTCACTACCTATAGGAGGCCAATCTTAGAAATAAGTGCTTATAGGATGTACTTGGGTAGATTGATATTTTGCAAATCTCTTGCAGTGAGAGCCACACCATTTCTAGCAGTTGTAGTCAATGTTGCCCAGTCTTACAAAGCGTTCATCTTTCCGAGTACTTCCCATAACAGCATCCATTGTTTTGTGTACTGATTACTTTTCATCATGTCTTTAATATTTCTACTAGAAACGTGAATATCCAGATGGCACAGTGAAGACAGTTTATACAGATGGTCGTCAAGAAACCCGGTATGCTTCAGGAAGACTCAGGGTAAAGGATGGTGAAGGCAGATTATTGGTAGACACTGCTGAACAAAACACACAAGTACAGCAGCAACACAGTGTTGTTACGTAGCAGTGCTAGACACGCAGTTTAATGGATTGCTTGAAGAATTGTACTTATGTGCAATATTTAGGTCATTTAGAGACAGTTTGAAATATTTTTCCCAATGAAAACATGACTTCCTGGGTTTAAGGCGTCTGAGTAAAAATATTTTGTGGACATACAGAATCATTTGCCACAAATATTTGAATAGTTTTTTCAAATTAGGCATGAGATCACTGAGCTATACAACTCCGGTTATAACTCTGAGCTTTTATACAGCTTAGTGCATGAGATATTGCTGCTTTAGTGCAATGTAGTCAAATATAAACAATACAGAATTATCATGAATATATTTTTAATAAATTTCAGGTATTAAATAAAAACAGTTTTTTCAATATCAAAGTTTTTCGTTATTACATTTAGGATCTCGACTTGGTCAGATTTCACATCAAACCTATAATATATAGAAAGATAATGAGAAATTTGGCTACTTGGGGCACTTTCCATGTTACCCCCAATACGTACCGTGATCAATTTTACATTGCTTCAAGACTTCATTGAAGCCTTTACAGAATGTGATGTCATGTTGGTTTTGAGCACACTGGACAAACTGTTCAAATTCAAATTGGCACGGGTTGGAACCTTGCGCTGTATTGGTTGATTGTTGACTTGGTGCTGTGTCGTAGTTGTCGTGGTTACCTCCAGTCAATGCACCACCAACCACATGACCCTAGAAGAAATTTGGTAAGATCTAATTACGATCATGACATCATTTCATGTTGTTGCAATGATGTCATCTTAGCTTTATCCAAGACGTCATTTTAATTTATATTAAATGCTTCATATCTTTTCGTCAGACGTATTTTACTTGGCTTTCTAGCTGACTAATTTAAATTATCCATTCAAACAAAACATGCCTATTGTGTTAAAAATTCAAACAAATTATGCCTTTTCAACTTACAATGGTGGAGCCTACGGCCACTCCGGCCGCAGTTGAGGCCATTTGACCAAATAAGCCAGGACTTCTTTGAGTGGTCTGTGGTGCAGCCACACTAGTTGATGGTCTAGCAGCCGGGACGTTTGAACCATAGTTTGAACGTGAGCCAAATCCTCCTGGTGACGACGAACGTGCTCTAGATCTACCTCGGGGCATCTTTTAAACAGCAAAAATCAAATCTTGCTTCTTATACAACAGGGCTAAAAAAATTCTCTACTTGCTGATAAAATGAATACGAAACAAAATTAATGATTTGGCAATTTTCGTCTTGGAAAATTTTTCTCGAGCCTGCAAAGTTTGAGTACAAGGGTGCCGGTACTTCATGTTTACCTGAAACTATGAAAATTTTCAAACTAGAAAACTGTACCTTGTTTATTTTACTAGATTTTACTCTAATTTTTGCCGTTTTACGAATTCTAAAGCGCTCTTTTTGGTTCCTGGTATAGAATTAAATCTAACAGTTTAAAACAAATGCTATATTATTGAAAATTCGGAGTTCCGTTCATTTTCTGGTCGGTCACCTTTAACCTTGCCACTTGGTTACGGTGGGTATTGACATCAAAGTCAATGGCAACGCGTTTAGAAATGATTTTATAACCTCAATTTCTCCCTTCTTATTGTCTCTAAGCTCTTTAAATAGCTAATAGATATCTTTCTTTTTAAGTTCTCATCGAATGTGTGTCATATTGAAGCCTTCTAGCCATGGAAACTCAAAGGTTGGTTTCCACGCCAATTCGGTCGCCAACGAGTGCGGATGAAAAACCACTGAGTCGCTGTTCTTCAGCTGAATTGGCTAAACAGGTTTGTAGGAAGCTTTTATAGACATGCTAGTACATTGTGGGCTTATTCAGTGCGTGTGTTTGGTTGGGTATTAAAGTCCTTTCATATATACTAGGTCGTAGCGTGAGTCTATAAAAGACTTTATCATGTAGTTAACCTTTTAAGATGTCAGAATCTCTCCTTGACAGGTAAAATGATCTGGAAATACCAGCTCATTAGGTCGACCTTTAAAATATAGTCTTCCAAAAATTAAGTCAAATAGGTTTAGGGACACTTTATTAACTTTTTTGCATTAAACATTACAAATTGAAATTAATTTTTATCTTTCTACATAGTATTTTGTTTGTTATATTTTATTACATTGTATTTGCTACATTGCACGTAATTCAGTCTTCAAGCTGCCATGTACAAACTATTTTGAGTACTATTAGCAATAAGTGATTCCTCTCTCTCGTACAACATTTTGTGTAGAAATTTTACAACAATTCGGCATCAGTGGGACTGCGACATAGATCTAGCGTTTTGAACAGAACTGAAATTATGGCAGATGATGATGATGACTGGGACACTGATCTCGAATGTGAAGGTATATTTAAATCATTGAGTGTACAATAGTACCATGAGCTTTGACACCAGAATGTTTGTAAAATACTTTGACATATTTCATGTCAAATTGTCCACATAATGTGATTGTTTAAGTTTTAATGCGTTAACCTTGTCTTTCTGATAGTGCAACAGTTTAAATTTCTAAAATATCTCCACACCTTAATCGGTAGCGTTATTTTAAAGTAAATCGCTGTGTCTGGGATTAGTACATTAGTACCATGAGCTTTGACACCAGAATGTCTGTAAAATACTTTGACATATTTTTTTCCAATTGTCCACAGAATGTGATTGTTTAAGTTTTAATGCGTTAAAATTAGCTTTTCTTTCTGATAGTGCAACAATATAAATTTCTAAAATTTATCCACGCCTTAATTTCTAGCATGTTTTTAAATTTTCCACGGAATGTGATTGTTTAAGCTTTAATGTGTTAACTTGTCTTTTGTTAATGTAACAGTTTAAATATTAAAATTTATCCACGCCTTAATCGCTAGCATTTTAATTAAATAGCTTTACCTGTGATTAGTACATTAGTAGATTTGAGCTTTAACACTAGAATGTCTATAACATGTTTCGACTTGTGTGTTTTTAAATTGTCCACTGAATGTGACTTGAGGCTGGTAGTGTAGTTTTGCCTTGACGAGTAAAGTTGTCTGGTACGTAGTAGAAAGAAGTTGGGTGTGTTTCAAATCAATTGTGTCAACTTGAATTTGTATCTCCAGAAATAAAAGAGGATTATGATGTGACAGGAAGAACAACTTATATTCAAGCCTGCAAGATGAATGGTGTAGTTCCTGTTTCATATTTTCTCAGAAACTTGCAGAATCCAGAATTAGACATAAAACATCATGGGATTGGAGCACCTGGTTGCAAGGCCATTGCAATAGCATTAGTGGTCAGTTGATTTCACAGAATACCTGTGAAGTACTGTTTTGTGTTTTGCAATTCTGTGTTCATGTAAAACTTTGGAAAATTTTTCAGACAAACACATTTGTGGTATCAGTGAATCTTGCAGACAATTCACTAGGACCAGAAGGAGCTGGATTTATGGCTGACATGTTGAAAGAAAACTGCTATATTTCAAAGCTTGTAAGTTGTTCCTTGACCTCACACTTTTATTTTGGTCATTGATATGGGACTTGAAGTGGCACACCATAGACCAACGAATTACTCATAGAAATTCGTATTCTTTTCAGGATTTGTCACAGAATCAACTTGGTGGTGAAGGCGCAAAGTTTGTGGTTGATATTTTATCCAAGAATTCTGTTGTGACATCGTTTTCACTTAGAGGTGAACTCAGTGAATTGACCTTTGGCAGCAGTGTTCAGATGTATTTTTCATTATTGCACTTTATACATTTTATAATTTGAAATCTTTTTCTTTAGATAATGATTTTGATGACAAATGTGCTGAAATTCTTTCGGAAGGCATTAAGGTAGAAGCCCTGGTAGAAATCTTATTTAGGATCCTAAGTAAGATCTTACTAAGATCTTAAGTAAGATCTTATTAGGACAATCTTATAAGATCTTACAGGATTTTACACGATCTTGAGCAAGATCCTGTAAGATCCTGTAAGATCTTATAAGATCTTGACAAGATCCTGTAAGATCTTTTAAGATCTTATAAGATAATTCAGGATCTTGTAAGATCTTAAGTAAGATTTCTACCTGGGAAGTAAAGATTTGGTGTTAAATGTTCATTTTGCTAAATATGTGGGATTTTGTAATAAGATTCTTGAAGTTTTGCATGGCGAAAACAACAATGGTATCAGCATTCGTTACACCATGTATATTTACTATTGCATCAGTTGTACTGATGAAGGTCTGGGCTAACGGACCGAAAGCTTTGCAATAATAATTATACATGTTGTATACATCAAACAAATGCTGATAATGTGGCATTTTGTTGTGAATAGGAGACTACAGTATTAAAACATCTTGATTTGAGTAAAAATCTGTTTGGTGAAAATGGTGGACAATTTCTTGGCTCTGCCATTGGTAAGTGCTTGTCACTTGAAAACTACCTCTGCTCTTTCAAAGGTCATTTTGTATTTTTAGCGTATGTGCTGGAGGCAGTGAGTAGTTGATGTACGTATGTATTTATATTAAAGCATCCAATGTTGGTTTAAGTCATCTTGACTTGTCATGGAATCATCTTCGCAGGAAAGGAGCTCACTCCATTGCAAATGCTTTGAAGGTCAGTGAAATTTGAAGACAGATGTTGGTTTGTACTTCATATCCCAATTTTACTAAAGTTTATTCAAGTGGTTTTTTGCTTATGCCCATAACATCTAAACTTTTTTCAGAGCCTGTTTGACATGTCATAAGATAGTTTTCTTGCAGATAAATGAGTTGATAAATTAAAATGACAAGAAACAAATTGGACACAAACACACTGACAAACCAGTGAAATAATGATGTCGTATTGTTTTCTTAGGAAAATTCATATTTGAAAATTTTGAACTTATCCTGGAATGGTTTTGGTGATGATGGGTGTTATGCAATCAGTGAAGCATTGAAAGTTAACACAACATTAGAGGAACTAGATTTAACGTGAGATATATTGTGTGAGTCTTTGAAGTGACCAAAGGCCCAGAGATGATGATGAATATGCTGTAGTTTATGTCATAATATTTTGTAGAAATAATCGTATATCATTTACTGGAGCAGAGTGTTTGGCAAAAGCTCTTGCTGTTAACAATACTCTCAGAATTCTGAAGGTTTGCAATTTATGTTGTTATTAGAACATGTTACCTTTAGTCAATGGCTGCAATTCAGTAAGCTTCACTGCGCAAACTTTTTTGTAGGTTGGCAAGAATCCATTGCAAAGTGTAGGAGCTACAGCTCTTCTCCTGGCATTAAAAAACAACAGCAATTCCAGCTTAGAAGAAATGGAATTAATGGTAGGCTGTTCCTGGCTGAAGTAACCACAAGAGCAGAACTCTCTTTTGAAATATAAACTCAATCATCAGACTTCATATAAAACATGTCTTGTGTTTTTCCAGGATGTAACAGTGAACCAAGAGTTCTTTATAATGATGAAGGAGATTCAGGAAACTCGACCTTCGCTCAAAATCTCCCATGGTGGTGCTGGTGGTGCTCAAGAGAAACCCAAAGAGCGTCCAGCCCCCATGAAAATGTTAAAGAACTATATTGAGAATAATCAGATGAGACTCTATGATTTCTTCACGATGATGGATAAGGATAAGAGTATGAGTCTTACTATTCAGGAGTTGGTCGATGGATTACAGGTCAGTTGAGCTGCTGTCAAGGTCCTGTAAGAACAGAACATATTTATAATCACGGAGTCATTTAAAGAAGAATTGTGATACATCATCTTCAAAAAACTTCTTATTTATTGATAGATTGTACTGCCTATATCAAGATCAGGAATTGCACATCTTTAATGTACAACCCCTGACCTCGATTGAAGCACTGGCGTGTAATCCAAGTATTTCCTCTCCAGGAAACTGGGATACACATGAGTGAATCCGAACTACTTGCTTTAGTAGAAGCATTGGACAAGGATGGGGATGGTGAGATTAACTATAGGTAATCTTTACAATGTGACTATGCGTCCACCTTTTCCCTACTTTTAAGTGTGTCTGCATATTTTAGTGAATTTGTGCTTGGCTCAAAGGAACAAACGAAGGAAGATCGTCAACAGAAGTTAAACAATCAAGCTGAAGAAGAACGGCGCATGAAAATGCTAACTTCATGAAAAGACTTCACCACCTCTCTGTTCATGCTGGCTTCATAAGAAGACTGTCTGTGTCGCAAAAGAGGTGTAAGACTTGCTTTCATAATTGTTTATGACTGCACATTTTAAGGTTACCCAGAATTTAGTATTGGCATCATCCATGACACATATAACATATATGTTTTCATATTTCAAGAACATGTGCATATAAAATAGACTAATATATATTTTCTATACAATATCTATAGCAAAGTACACATTTCAGTCACCTAAAAGTACAGTGCATAGAAAACTATGGTCTTAAAATGTCTACAACTTTTGGTAATGTTAATTGCTTTTATTGTAGTTCATAACCATGTCTCAGTTCATTTTATCTTTCGTTTCTTTGTTGTTTTTTCTTCATCTATAGCTTTACGCTTCTCTTGTAACTTCTTAACCTAGACATTGGATTAAGGATGAGGTGAATTGGATTAACGATTAGTTGAAAGTTACTTTTGACTAGAAGTGTTGCTGAAACTGTAAACCCCTATTGGTCTTTCAACTGTTTCTAAACCTAGTCAATGGAGACATGGTAAATTTGCATGCACCTTTATTATGGAGTTGTGTTTTGATGATTACAGGGTCTTTGAAGTGCACAAATCTTGTTAATTGTTCATAATGATATTTCTCTCACCTGAGATGCTTTCTTCCTCTTAGAATATTCAATCTTTTCCAGTAATCTTTTGTTTTTCTTTGGCATCATCATCTTGGCAAGATTTCGTTCCTCTCTAGTCATTTTTGGTTCCTCCTTCTCAACTTTCTCTGCTTCTAAAACAGGTTTAAGAACAAACCTCATCACCTCAGTCAAAGAACTAGTAAGCAAGGAGTTTTCAGAGTCTTAATTTCTTGCCAACCTTCTTTGTTTTCTTCCAGTTTCTGATCCATCTCTTCTAACATAGCTTGCCTTTCTGGGGGGATATAGTCCCCTTCTTCTTCAGTCACAAATGGTGAGAGGTGAGGTGGTAGGTCCACCCCTAGGAAATAATCTTCAACAGGCAGTAGCCGTCTATAGTTCACACTATCCACCACCCACTGAGGCTGAATGTAATACCTAAAGAGTAAAAAGAGAAATGGTAGAGCCTATTTTTGTAACACAAGCAGGCATCCCAGACTCCATACCTTGACAGAAATCTGTGTCCTTGTAATGGTCTGTCGACAATTTGATGGGTAACACTCTCATCTGTTTCATCGAATGTTGATCCCAAAGCCAGCGAACTTGGCCATGATACCTCTCCACCAAAACTCCTAAGGCAATTTAATCTTATTATTTTATCTAAATTTCAACTGCTGCTATAAATATCAGGGATTGTACTGTTCAAGTCATTTACAGAATATCTTTTAAGGAAAAGCTTCATCATCATGGAATCGTCCGCTGGTAAAGTTTCTTATTACATTGCCCCTACCTTATTATAAAAACTAATGTTTCTCGTGGGACTTCTCTCGATAAAAAAATTTTACATTCAGAGAATAGGCTTAGTAATCTATCCATGCTCTTCTGTTCACTCTTTAGTTTCTGTGCTTGCTCATCTCCCTAGGAAATGCAGTAATTCATGTAAAAAAACAGTGTACTAATAATCGAAAGTGCATTTAACTACATTCTGAACCATAGCCCACCTCTGCTTCTGAAGGGAATTCGTCAATAACTGGGTCGTCTCCAGATTCTAAAATAAAGCATACTAGTAGCTATAGAACAAGTAACAACATCAGCTCCACCAATTTGTACATAATACTACATTACCTCCAGGAACTGTTAGTAAAGACTGACTCAATGCCGCCAAACACTAAATTACCAAAATGGAGCATGTTTATATGGTGACTACATTGTAACAAGAAATTTAGTACCCAATCAGGTCAGTATTAAATCAGTATTAAATCTTACTTCAGTTTCAAGTTCAGATTCTTGACAAAATGAATCGTTATTATCCAGTGTGGTTTGCCTAGTTGTAAGCTAATTAAAATAATGGTATATGTATTCAAGTTAAATATAAGTGGTACTACTTCCTATTTGAACCAAATCGACTTTTACCTTTGGGGGATAATGTAAATTGATCATATTATAGAGTTTAAAGTTGACAAAACCAAGCAATGTTGTATAAAACTCTATGAAAGTCAGCATTATTCTGAAGTCCACATCTGCTGGCATCTAAAATACAAAGTACTCTTGATTTAGAGAAGTTACATGCATACATGGAAATAGTGCAATATAAGATATTTTATAATTTTGTACATACATCTTGACAAAATGTATGCGGTGTGATCCATGTCACGGGATGACCTGAAATTTCAGCTTGGTAATATATACCCTTGATTGACAAAAAAACCTAGAAGGGCTTTATATGTTTAGTAATTAAGCCTATTTGGAAACCATAAGAATTGAATAAGAACAAATTAACAAATTTGCAGTGATTAGAACAAATTCCTGATTAAGTGGAACAAATTTGTAGCAATTAGATCATCGTTTAGTATCGGAACAAATTTTACAGCAATTGGGAAAATCTGTTTATCTTAATTGTTACCTTTCTCAATGACTTTGATGCAATTATATAATGCTGAAACTCCACTAAAATACAAATTTGAGAAGTTTTGGTGCTAGAATTTTATAAATGTACATATACTTGACATAAGTTAATCAAAATCATGTAACTGACCATATAATTGTTTGCAACCTTTAACAACTTTGCCCTAAGTAAAATGAGAATAAAAAGTCTCAATGAACAAGTAGGCGTGAGATTGAAATAGGTTCCTCTAGTGTACCTCAATTTTATCTGTTTGAGGTAGACTTGAAAATAAAGCGACCATTGACAGAGCATCATCAAGATCTCGAACTGCATCAATAAAGGTAGGATACCTGATGAAAAAGCAACTAAGCATTGAAGTTTTCAAAATTCAGTGCAATGAACTGAACATGAAGTGCTACCTTTCTTTGACAATGTGATCAAGTGTGTAAATAGGTTTATTTTCCTCAAGTCTTTCTGCTGTTCCTGGTTCTTCTTTTCCGATCGCTTTCTTTAATTTCTTTAGGAATGATTTAAACTCCCGAAACTTGTTCAACACAGGCTCATGTGCCAGCCATGCAATATCTTTGCTGTAGTAATAGGTTCGGTTCACACTGCTGCCTTTATTCACTTTCTTCTTGTTCTTTGGTTCTACTGGATAGATCCCTTTCAGAATGCATAAACGCCTGGAAAATGAAAGTTTATAGAGAACACTAGCACCAACTTGTCCTCACTGTTTTTGAGAGTTCAATGTATTAAAACTTTTTTGTGTAACTAACTTTATTTGACCATTATTTTAGCCAACCTGAAATCAGGTAAACTCAGTTGAAGTTTGTTGAGAGCTTGGTTTCTGGCAATATACAGAGTTGCTGCACCACTTTCACCCTGGGAAAAACAAAATGGATGTAGAGTAATGTACAATACTGTAGTTCTACAAATTGGTGGTGAACGAGTGACCTTCTCTCCTCATCAACTTAATTGCTTGGCCTTAGAGTAAAGTAAACAAGAAGGGCATACTCTCATACAGTGGATGATCATAATATTAGTTAAGCACTGATTGGTCATCAATTCTAATTTAAGTCAATTAATCACTGTTGATTAAGATTGATTGTGACTATACTTGTGTCGAAAGGGTTATATTACTATGAAATAAAATATGATCTTTCTTGGTATAAAAAGCAATTAATAAATCATTGCAAACTTTGTGGTATATGAAAGATGAAGAAATAGTACAGAATGGAAATCTAGACTTGAATGTGGAACAATGGAAGTATGGATGCTCAGTTTCCTACAGAGTGTTTTGACGAAGACTTGCAGCCAAGCCCTCAATTATTGCCTGCAAACGCAAGCATAAATAGTTAGGCTTTACCTTTTTACGTAATTTTCCCATCGCTCGAATATATTTTAGTATTACTTTTCATCAAATATTCCACGTGTTTTGATCGAAAAAATCAGGTTTGATTTAAACTGAGACCACGTTTAATAATTTAAATATGGCAAGCGGAGGTTGATACACTTCGTGTAATTATTGTTTAAGTGTATATTAAATGAGCCCACGTCAAGTTAAAATATGACTAGCGGAGATCGAAGTACTTCATAATATCAAACACTGGGGCAACTAAATCAAAATGGCGGACTTTTCAAATCCAAAGTTTTTGGCTCCTTCACATTTTATGAAACAAAATGAAAATATCGCGGAAAAAACGACAAAAGATGGTACAAAACCTATCCTTTTACCACCGTCTACGTATAGGAAAATTGAAACCACCGTTAAACTAAACAGAGAGGGCAAGAAATCGGATCAAAATGCGGGTAGCGTTCAGAAAGCTTTCAAAAAGCAAGTATTGCAGACATTCGGCAAAGAAGACTGTTTGCACAGTGAATTGCAAAAGGCAAAACGAAGGATTGCTGGCCTTGAACAAGAGAAGGAAATTTTGGAGCATGAACTGCTCGAAAAGGATAAATTATCTGAAATTGTTGGTGAGCTTCAAAAAGATTTAAAGAAATCAAGGGGAAAATTGAACGCAAAGGATGGTTCGGAAAAGACAACTGAATATTTTGATTTGATAAGGTAATATATTAAGTTGGAAAATGACCTCTATGTTTATATTGACAACTCATTAAAATGCAAGGGTCTTCTCTTGAGTCTTGAGCCAGACTGCAGAGTTGGGCATTGCCATACCTGAGATGAAATAGTTTAAAATTCTTGGCACACCTGAGTTGTGCAATACATTTTCCACAAGCACACTTGATGCACCTAGCCATCTACTTAATACTGAAAAGTTTTATTAAGTATACTATTTGCACGCTGGCGATAACACCTGGATATCCAGGGTTAGAATTAGCGGCTCGCAATTCGCAATTTTTGCGAGTCGTTTTTGACCATTTGCAAATCGAAACTTCTATTTTTCGCATATTTTCGTGAGTCGGTTTTTAGTAGAATGTATTGCTTTCAAACTTTTGTAGGTTTTTTTCCCATAGAAACTCCGAAGTCCCTTATGAAATATCACGGGAATGGAAATTCTAAACTCGTGAGCAGTGCTTGCGACGGCCGCAATTTTGTTTTTGACTTTTCACCACGTTTTTCGTAGACAGTGTTTCCACTTTTTCATATCAAAACTTCCTTTAAAATTTCCCAAAAATTTCCTTGAAAAAAATTGCGAGTCGACTTTTCTTCACCGATTCGAACCCTGATATCTCATGTGCACACGGGCTCGCCTGCAAGAATTATTGCACACTCAATAAAATTTTGCGCATCTGAACCAATCTGAACCCCCTGTCTCCTGAATTCTCAGGATCTTGGTGAAAAGTGCCTAACTCTGCAGTCTGGCTCTTGATATGTGAAGTCATCTCACATTGGACAAAGAAGAACTAGTGGAGCATACAGGGATAAATCATGTCTCAATGGGTTAATGAGAGACTTTGGAGCAACAAACTTCATACTCTATCAAACATGTGGCTATATTTTCATCAAGGCGGAACTCTGGTTGCTGAATGGTTAACCGTCGTTGCTACTTATAGTCATGTGGAGTATTAATTGGTTTGCTTTGACTAATTCTACTTGTTTTTGGCATTTTAAGGTGTCTAAAAACTGAGTTAGAAGAGTCTGAAATAAAATACTCTAATTTGAAACAAAGATGCTCCAAGTTAGGCGAAGACGTTCAACTTTTGGATGAGGCAAATGTCTATTTGAAAAGAAAGTTTGAGGCAAAAGAGTTGGAATGTGAGAGCCTTATTCATGCAAAAGAGAAAGAAATTGAAGAATTGGTTTTTAAATCGAAGGAGGTGCAGCTTGAGTGTGATTTAAGAAGTAAAATGTTGATGCAGTTTGAAGAAAAATATAGAGTACTTGAAAATTGCAAAAGACAGGTTAGTTACCATGAAATTTATACTATACTTTAAAAACTAAAAACTTCTTCCCTCCTACTTTTTCAGAATAATTTTGGAAGTTTTGAATATATTTTCATTGACACTCCTTAACAAACTAAAGGGTTTTCATTTTGTATTTGTAGGTTGATGGTGAAAATGGAAGGATAACAAAGGAAAAGACATGGATTGAAGAAGAGTATGACAGGGTAAAAGTGGATAAAGCCAGGATTGAAGGGGACTTTAGTAGAGTAGCAGAGGATAAACAAAGACTTGCTGAAAACTTGGAAAAAATGCAAAGGGATCTGATTCGAATGTCAGAGGATAAGAGTAGGATAGTAAAGGATATTGAAATGGACAAGACTAGGTTTGAAGAGGATAGAAGATGTTTTGAAAACGAGAAATGTAAACTTCTGAAGGATTATGAAAAAAAGGAAGAAGATTTCCGAGAAATTAAGAAAAAATTTTTGGATGAAAAACAGCACACTTGTGTATTGCAAAGCAAGTTAGAACAGAAAGATTTGCTGGTGTGTGATTTGCAAGCAAGTTTAAATGCAAAGCAGAATGACTTGTCCAAAGCGGAGTTGAAGTATAGGAGTTTGGTTGAAGGTGTAGAGGGCGATTTGAAATTGAGAGTAGGTCAATTGGAAAACGAAATATTGTCCAAAAATGAAGTTTTTCAAAAGAAAACTCAGAAATACCAAGGTGAGGAAAGAGTTC
This sequence comes from Phenganax subtilis, assembly GCA_025434845.1. Lineage (NCBI taxonomy): Eukaryota > Metazoa > Cnidaria > Anthozoa > Malacalcyonacea > Clavulariidae > Phenganax > Phenganax subtilis. The sequence continues at coordinate 17,361 of JAOBYK010495343.1, read as the reverse complement.
ATAAATTTATTTATAGAAAGGTTGTCTTATTTATTCTTCTTTTTGTTTTAGAAAATTTACTTAAAAAAGACAAAGAAATTAAAGATCTTTCTAAGTCTGTAGAACAACTACGTTCGTACATTGGTGAAATTCGACCTAGTCAAGAGGTTCAGAAATTGTCTGAGACTAACGAGCAGCTATCAAGCACTGTGCAGCTACTCACAAATGAAAACAATACCCTACACTCGACTGTTAAGTTGCTTAATGTAAGGTTGACTGCCATTTTGGAAATTGTTGCTATTCAAGAAGCTGAGTTGAGCAGACAAGGAGGCGATATGGGTGGACACGATGGGGGTGCTCAGGGATTATTGAGGAAATGGAGGGATAAAGTATTTGCTCTTATGGTTCAAGGGAAATCACGGGATATTGTCGAAAATGAAATGATACAAAAAGAAAATGCCAAGGTTTAATTTCCATTGTAATGTTTTTGAAGACCCCCTAAAAGAATAACATAGATACCCCGTACAGGCAAACACATTTTCCTTACCAGTTTATTGACAAGCTCACTTGTATATAGGAGCAAGCGAGTTCTTCAAGAAACTTGTCAAGGAAAACTTGTTCGTCGTACACATGAGCGATTGAACTGAACTCTTCAAAAAATTTTCCGAGAAAACTTGCTCGTCTATGCGAACATCTCCGATCTGTATAGATTGTTATTGGTTTCATATTTCTTTCGAATGGAAGCAGGTTTTGCTTTTTTACCTATAACACTTTTCGCTTTTCAGTTGGACAGTTTGACCGTGAAAATACAAGATCTAGAAAGTAGCAACTCCATTCTCACTCACAAACTGGCTGACCAAGAAGCTGCTACAAAACTTGAAGCTAATAAACGAACCCAATTGCGTGAAGATATTAAATTATTGCAAGAAGAGAATGAAGTTTTGAAGAAACAAGAACACAAGTTCCGAGATTTGACCAAATCGATAGAAGTCGTAGAAAAGTCTTTAGTAGAATCCATGAAAACTTTGAAAAAATCCCTTTCAAAATTGACTTCATTTGATCAACGGATCAAGTTTGCTGGATCGCGAGTTCAGTTTATGGCAGGTATTGGATAATGCGTTAAAAATACTGTATACATGGTTTTTGTATTTCTGTCTGTATTTTCTCTCATGAGCGAGTTTCAAGAGATTTATTTACTCTTGAGCAATTGGATAAAAATTATTGGATTCTAATTGTTCTGTTTTATTTTGCGCGTAGAGTTCTTGGCTCACAAAGATTCACAACAAGAAAGCAACTCGTGTGATAAATCTTACAAAAACAGTGAAAATCATTACGGTAGAGTTATATAATTTATGTCATTTTTCTCTTGAATATTTACCCTTTGAGTGGCAATATGTTTATGGAACTTTATCTTCTTACTGTTTCTCGTAGATACTTTATCTAGTGAGAACGAGGAACATTTAAGATCCGAAATTGATAAACTTCTCAAAGAAAGAGCAGTGTTGTTGAATGAAACAAAGAAACACAAGCAGACGTTGCATGAGAAGACCTCGTTACTACAGAAAGATTACGAAGATGCTATTGAACAGAAAAACAATCAAATTGAGAAGGTACGATACCACAGTATGATTTCAAAAACGTGATTGGCCCGCTGAAGACTTTTTCGGGTCGAAATATATTGCTAGCCAATCAGTTTGGTAGATATATTTTCCGCGCGGAAAATTTTGCCTAGTGGAAAACGGGCTGAAAGGCTGCTTTCCAATAACGCATTGTCGACGACGACATGCACGTGAAAGTTTAAATTGTAATAAAACCTATATCAGCAGTATTGGAAAAGCAGTCTTAAATATCGTGCTGCTCAAACATGGAAGATGATGTTAGGCTATTTAATCGCATGCAATTTCTTCGCAATTCCTAGCTTGAAGTATTGGAATGTGAAAAGAAAGAGAGACTTTGCGCGTTGCAGGATCAACTCAAAGTCAAATCTCAGGAGTGTGAAGAAGCTTCGGAGAAAATTGAAGAACTCAAAGTGTCTTTAAGGAAAGAAAAAACATACCTGGAAAAAGGTATCATATAAGAACTTCTATTGAGCGGAAGATTACTCAAAAAATCGTGTCGCTAGATATAGCGCACGCTATGATTTTTTTGAAAACATAGCCCTAATAGTAGTTACACGTTTGCAGTATCAGAAAATTACATTTTATTTAGTTATCTTTGTTTTCAGCGTACTGTACCGTATTAATGACAGTCGCGTCGTATAGAATCTTAGGCTCGCTAAGAACTTTGATATGTATACAACTTTACTCTCGTATTTTCTCGTCTTTAGAACACCGTGAAGCTATGGAAAAAGAGCGACTACAAAACGCTGAAGACTTCAGTATTATGGAAAACCAGTTGAACGATATTCGACGCGAACATGCAAAGGCTATAGCTGCTTTGAAAAACGCTGAGAGACAAACAAGTCAAGAAAAACAACAAGCAGCAAATATGGTGGCCAATATTACACGAGAATACAGCGAGAAATTAACAAGATGTGAAAAACAGTTGAAAAATGTTGAGAAAGAACGAAATTTGTTGATGGTCCGAATTCGTGAGGATAGAAGTAATACTGACAGGTCTAAACCAGTTTCTGGTCAGTATATAAGATTTATAATAAATATCTAAATATTATTATTATTATTATATGGTTATTATTAGTAGTATTTATCATTATTATTTTTATTTATTTTTATTATTTATATATTATTTATTATTATTTATATTTAATATTTATTATTTACTAATAATAATTATAATTATTACTGAGTATTATTATTGTTATTATTATTTATATTGTTATTGTGTCTTAGGACGAGGCATTGATGTTCTAAAAGATGATCACGTGAGAAAAAGAAAAACCTCGAATGGGACGCAAGAGACGACGCTCAATGAGGAAAGAGAGAGAGCTACTCCAATAGACGCCTTAGAGGCTTTTACAGCTCTCAAGGAAATCAAAGTATTATCACAACAGATTGTCAAACTTCATGACGAGCAAAACGCTGGCTCTGCTACTTCGGATTCTGAATTGTGAGCCATTTCTATATATATATTATACAATATGGTTAATATGGTACATCGTACAACATAGTATATTTCGTGCGCAAAACATATGGTTGCAACCGTTATTCAAACGGCACTTTCCAAGGAACCTGCGGGTCGATCTTCGAGTTTTGTCGCGGAAGTCCTGCGTGAAATCGTGCCCCTCGCGGGACTTATTTGTTCCCATGCGCGACGTGCGTTCTTGTGTCTACGAAATATAGCGCGGAAACCCACACGAAATTTCGGGCTGACGTAACCGTACAAGAATGGGTTTATAACAGAGTTGAAATAACTCAGAGCTTTTATGCAATCTTTGACGAAATTACTGATTTTTGGTTTATGAAAAGCAAGCAGAGTACTCATCACAAAATGTCCTGCCCAACAGATCAAGAATGAGGCAATAAGTAGAATCATATATTTTGCCATTTTGAGGTCTTGTTTGGAACGATTTCCTGAAGAAATGTCAAAGTTACATTGCTGTGAGAACTCGAAACGAGATTTCGTGTGAGAAATGTAGATTGTGAGATACGCTGCTATTATTAGAATGGTAGGGATGTAATAGGATAACGAGGATATAAGGAGACCTCGTTGACGCCATTTCACTGTATCTGTGATGAGAATTGCCAATGTACATGAATATCCCCAGACGATCCCTACTGCACATTTTATGCGAAATGGGGTCAGAGCGCCGCGATGAACGAACGGCCAAGATATAGCCAAACAACGGTCGATGCTAATGGCGCATAGATTCCAAATGGAAGCCGTACAAAATGTTAGATCTGCACACTTCCAAATCTTGAGGAGTTCCATACTGAAAGGCCAGTGACCGTGAACTTTAAATGCAAGCCATAAGGGCATGGGGAAGAGTGCTGTTGCCAGATCTGCTAAGGCTAAAGAAGCTAGGAAATAGTTGACTTGTGTTTGTAGTTCTTTCGTTGAGAAGAATACTATTAGTACGATCAAATTACCCAAGAATGCAAAGAATATGAATAGACTTATAACTACGATGATGAAGACGTAGTAGAAGTCTACATTTACGGAAGCTTCAGAGGTTGTATTAGACATCTTCTTTATTGCGGGTATGTTAAGGGATATATATTGATGTTGAAGGGTCTTTGAGTGTTTCTTTTTGTTTTGATAGGTTTGGCAGGATATATATTGATTGTGAGGGTTCTTGGTAGGTTATGAAACACTCAAAATCACTTTTTCCGTTTGCAGAATAGAAATTTTGATTATCTTGCACAATTTCAAACTTCTTGCAACTGTTGAGATTTTCAGACGTTTCAAACAGTTTTATGAGGCAATGGTCCTTAGTTGCCAAGTTGACGTTCAATCTTGTTCATTCATTTATCAAAGTCTGTTCCACGGTTTAGCTCTATCGCAAGAATTTGATGACAAAATTGTGTCGTCCAAAGGATATATCACTTCAGATACTGATTTAACAAAGACTACTTCCTTGTAGTGAACTTTGAAGAAGACAAAACTGCAAAAGATTCAAAATCCTCCTCTTTACGAAATTCCCTTCGTTCAGGACAACTTGATTACACTTTGTTTTCGACCTTTCTTTTGTGAGTTGAATGCACTTTGCCGGGCATACACCAAACATTCGATGGTACAAATTCAGCAGCTAATCTTCAAGCTGTGTGGCTTTCTTTCGTCTGAAATCGCAGCTCTTTACAAGCTTCGGTCTGTTAAACTAATCAATGCTTCAGTAAAATTGTGCAGTTTTGTACGCTCTCAGCAGGAAAGAATTAGCAAGTGTCCAATCTTGTCTATGTGCGAGTTCTTTAGCGGCCTCTGTTTCGCGGCTTTGCGACTGAATTGCTTTATCGCACTGGGGTTCCGATATTTAATAGATAGACGGCAGCTGGAAAAGTTTATACACGCGATCATTGTAAATACACAATACGAAATAGATTTGATTTTAAAATTCTTTTGTTAAAAATTGCAGGTTTTGGGAAAACCGTCGCGTAGTCAATGCTGTCTGGAAAAACTCGAGTTTCGGAAAAATATTGTTGTGTCACGCCCCGTTTACAATGTATCGGGGTTGCATGATCACGACATCAATTTGAGCAGTTTCGAGGGCAGTTTATCTTATATGTTTATGACAATGTTGCAGAACTTAATGACTGCTAATCCTAGAAAAACTTGGTAGAAAAAATATAAGCTAAGCGAAATGGGGCTCAAGTCGATGTCGTGGCCATGCGAAACGGGACTTCATTCGGTAAACTTATAGTTGAAAAATCTCTCCAAGGAACAACCATGCAATAGTTATAAGTGTGCATAGTTTGTGCTCAGTGAATATTTGTCTTGTCATGGTGTGGATATACTACAAATATCCACCAGGGTGCGTCTCCCAATAATATGACTTTATATTGCTATTTTGCTTGTCATGGTGTGGCCATCACTCGGAGAGGCTGGCAAGAAATGTTCGCTACAAGTAGGACTGTTTCTGGGAAAATTATGTTTAGTGTCACCTAGCCTTGAAACTAACGTTCTTCACAGCCTATCAACTGTGATATAGTGTGGTTCCTGCAGTTATTTAATGAAATAAAACATGTAGTAGTCATTTGCAGCAACCAACTGTGCCTCAGAATAACGCAGTCCATGATGATAATCTTAAAAGAGAGACGGTTAGATATGACTAGGAGTACGACTGGAAGGTATTAAAGAGTTTTTGATTTGATTGGAAACACGATTACAAGATATTAAAGAGCTTCAGATGTAATCTGCTGAAGAATTTCAAATGGGTGACAAAAATGGACTGGTGATGATCAACTAATGGTTTCGAGCATTTTTCATTCAATATACTTGAGTTAATAATGACATATGATTGATAAATAAAAACCCCAAAAGACTATCATTTCATACCGCTAATTGACAACTAATAACCGCTGGACTTCGAAGCATTTTGTGATAAAAGGAGAAAAATACTTAGTTGCGAAAGATTTATAGAGGATTTCAAAAAAACCTACATTTAACAACGATCATGTCTTGCGAACAATTAATTACCGAAAGCGGCTTGAGAGCGCAGCTGAAATACAAGTGATAGGGCTGTAATTTGCTGGCACTTTCCTGTCCAGATTGTCGGTATTCTTCTTAATTAACAGATACTCAACAATTGATGCATATCAGTGCAATAGTTCATTGTTCCAACTATATTTGGTAAAGTAAATAACTTGCGCGTCTCTTCCAATTAAACATATCTGCAGAAGAGTAATCTAAAATAGTGTAGAACCTGTAAGTTGGCGGTAGCTGTTAGTAATGCGAAATGCCTTTTATAAATTGCTAAGCTGCGCGGTCGCTGATCTTGGGCTTTCGACATGTCACCTACTGAGAAGACGGTTGCGCAGTACAAAATGTCGCTTGCAAACGCCTCCTTTTGAAATGTTCCTTTGAACCGCATCTATAATAAAATGGGTTCCGCTTGCCAGCTGATAATTCAAAAGAAAGCGATTCCAAAATGTCGATCCCACGTCATTTTGCGCTGATCCGCATTTACTTCCATTTCGGTGTCCGCGCGAACGGAGCACAGTGCATGTCCAAAAATGAACGCTTCGCTCACGCTGTGCTGTGCTGTCACGTGTAATGCTACTAAATGAAGTATAACGCGTTGAAGTCCGAAATTTAAAAGTTAAAATGGCGGCCGAAATTTGAAATATATTTGAAATTATTCTCGTCTTTCTTCGATATTTCTGGCGCTGTAGATGATCTGTGCTTTTCATTTGATAAGTGGAATGAAGTAGTCTTAATATCAATCCAAAACAAAAGGATGTTTATACGAGAGGATATGTTAATCTAGCGGAGAAATGAGACTTTTAAAACCGGCGTGGGTTTCACACGATGGTAAGGTTTAATTTTATTTACGAGTAATTATTAGCGATGCACTGATATCCATATCGGCGTATCGGCACTAAAATAAAAATATCGGTATCGGTATTTTTGTTGTTGATATTACCGATATTTAACTGGCCCCTCAAAAGGCTGAAATGTGATTGTTTATTGGAAATAATTTTGGAATGTCTTAAATTATTGTGCTATGGCCTTTTGGCAAACTGGTAGATCTGAGAACTAGAATTTGACTCTTATCTTAAAACAATATTAACTTTAATGAGTATTCATGATCAGGTATACTAGTGGTATATTGTTATGATGTCATCTTTGAGTTTTGTGAAATGGAGTAGACTATCGGTATAGGTATTGGCAAAATATCGGCCTTGTAATATCACTTATCAGAATATCAGTGAATTTCTATATCAGTGCATCACTAGTAATTGTTGCCGAAATGATGCATTGCATGCTATAAACTTGGCATGGAATGAGTTATTAATATCTGTAAATCAATATATAGAACAGTCCCTCAAGTTTTATGGTAGATAGGATCTCAACCAAGATAAAGGCAAGACAATTTATGATGTGGATGATGCCAGAACATGGAAAACAGTCTGCTTGAAATGCAATATATCGTGGAAACTCATGCGGCCATTAACGTGTTTCTATTAGCACATGTACACTATTATTTCTCAGTTATATTTGTATACTAGTTTACGTGTTCAGTATTTTAAGGGCCCACAGTAATTGGTTTCAAACTGTTGCGGTGACCCTGCCTTTTTGTTTTTTCTTCTTGTTTTTTTGTCTGTGAAATGTTTGTGTCTTACGTGTTCAGTTGTTTAACTGAGTAATTACAGGCGAAGCCAAATAAGTAAATAAATAAATAAATAAACCATTTCACGAATATCAGGCTTAATATAGCATTTATTATAGCCTCTTGCATAGAATGATAAATAAGTGCAAATACGTTTTATGTTCACAAGCGCTCGCCTCAGTTCCCAACGGAGCTTCCTGGCACAGGGGCCCCATTGTACTTAATTAATAATGATAATGCTCTATATGGTGTATTGAATTGATATATATTAAATAATTAATATTGTATACAACAAAACTACTGATTTGAAAAAAAGTAGTGACCTTTTCAATTGTATTTTTAACAGGAAAGCCAATCTATTCAGTGGACATTCACCCAGATGGATCCAGATTTGTTACTGGAGGTCAAGGTACTAATACTGGGGCTACTGCAGTATAGCAGACAACTTGTGGTGCTGACCATCCAAAACACATACACAGCTAAAAATTTTTGAGCCTGTGGTAAAATTGGATGCAGCATGCAGCAATGTTGTGCTGCCCCTATTGTTTACAATTGTCAACAATATTGAAAAATATTGTTGATTTTTAATCAGGTATAACAATGATGAACAGCATTGTTAACAAGTGTGAACAATTGGGTGTAGCACAACAATGTTGCGTCCTTTCTTATCAACATTCCTACAGCATGATGATTTTTATGCATGCAGATTAAGAATGACAAGACTGTTCGACCACCCTAACCCTAACCTGGCGTATGCTAAACTCATGTGCTGTACAAATAATTTACATGAATCAGTCATTGCTTTGATAATGTGATTTATTTTATGGCTGTCTTCAGGTGATGATGCTGGAAAGGTTGTGATTTGGAACATGGCTCCCGTGAGATCAGAAGAGGATGAAAATAGTAAAGAAATTCCCAAGCGTCTTTGCCAAATGGATAACCACTTGGGTAACTTGTTTGTTGTACACTAATTCTAACCCAACTCAATTCATGACAGAATTTCCCTCCTTTCGTGTGCTTCAGCATGTGTAAATAGTGTACGGTGGTCATGGAGTGGAACATTCCTTGCTTCAGGAGGCGACGATAAACTCATCATGATTTGGCAAACTGGCAGGTGGGAAATGTTTGAATTGACAGAAGTCTTTATATATCTGGTTCACATAATTATGCATGTTTAGTCACTTGACAATTAAAATGCAAGGGGTGACCGATTGTGTGGCGTATTGCATTGTAATGCCAAGTGATCTTAGAGGAGACCCTTGCCTCCTAATGGATTTATATTTAGTTGTTGTATGTGTTCATAGATATTTGGGAATTTCCTCAAGTTTTGGTAGTAATGCTGTAAATGTGGAACAATGGAGATGCGTTCATATTTTGAGAGGACACACTGGAGGTATGAATTATATTGCTCAATGATTCAACTAGTGAGAGCTTTTCTTCTTCAAGTGGAATTATCTGGCATTATTCTCCATCTGTGACCAAGTATCAACACGTTGTAACTTGTAACTAAACTGCATTATTCAATAAACAGCAGTTAAGAATTGGGTAGCTTATGTATTTATGGCATCTATGACAAGCTACTTAATTTCTTTATATCAGGGTGTAGAGAATAGAATATATCTGTTATAAACACATTTAGATGGAATGAAATGAATAAGTAGAGTGTGTTGCTTAAGTAATTGAGTTATTTTCAAAGTCTGAATAACAAATTATTTGCTTTAGATGTTTTAGATTTGTGTTGGTCACCAGATGACTCAATGCTAGCCTCGTCCAGTGTTGATAACAATGTTTACATCTGGAATGCCAAGAAATTTCCAGGTACACTCTATTCTATGTACCCAAATGTATGCTTTGTTTCTATTTAGATACATGGTACCATCTTGAATGAATAAGACTTACTGTGTTTGTTGAGTACACTGTCCTAAATGCTGACAGTTGGTAGATATTTAAGTAAAGAATATCATTGATTTTTTTAGAGGTGATATCAGTGTTGAAGCAACATACTGGCATGGTAAAGGGTGTCACTTGGGATCCAATAGGAAAATATATGGCCTCCCAAGCTGATGATAAGTATCTGAATGTTTGGAGAACTTCAGACTGGCAACTGGAAACACAGATCAGTGAACCATTTGAGGAATGTAGTGGAACTACGCACGTGTTGAGGTTAGTGCTGAGCTGTATGTATACCAATATCAGTATTCATTTGAGGATACACCATGTATATATTTATTACTGCAAAGCTTTTGGTCCATTAGCCCGGACCTTCATTAGTGCAACTGAAGGTCCGGGCTAACGGACCAAAAGCTTTGCAATAATAAATATATACATGGTGTACCCTCAAACGAATACTGATATTGTTGTCTTCTCCATGCAAAACTGCAAGAATCTTATATGTATACAGTCTGTCTCATGAGTTATGGTTTGGTAAATTGTCTGAATATAAAAGCACTTTGATACTCCTAGATTAGGTTGGTCTCCTGACGGTCATTATGTTGTATCTGCACATGCGATGAATAATCGTGGACCAGTGGCAAAGATTGTTGAGAGAGATGGCTGGAAATGTCGCATGGACTTTGCTGGACATAGAAAGGCTATTACAGTTGTGGTAATGTATCATCTAAAAAATGCTTATTTGTATTACTCCAATGAAATCATCTGGTGTTAGCAAGAGTACATTAGGAGGCTTTATCCATTTTGTTCTACAAGGTATATATAAAGGTGTATATGTGTATATATATGTATATATGTGTATATATGTGTATATAGAGGTGGAATCCACGATTGTTTACGCGAGCTTCAAACAAAGATGCTACGAAATTGAAGGTATTTTTTGTAATGGAGTGTTTTGTTACATACTTGTTAATGCATGTGGTTTTAACTCGCAGAGTAAATAAAAGGTTTACTGTTCATTTTTGCAGCAATTTTGTTGTTGTGCTATTGGCAGCCGAGACAGATCTGTTTCAGTTTGGGTGAGTTATTTGACACTGTTTTCAGAAACAACTTGTGACAAATTGTACAAGCATTTTTTGAAAAATTCAGATAAGACTTTATAAATGACATCATTGACTGTATTTTTGCTTACAAAAATGAATTAAAAATTTAAAATATGATCTGTTTTTGTAGATGACGACTTTGAAGCGACCATTGTTGGTCATGAATGACCTGTTTGACCATTCAGTGATGGATATCTCTTGGTGTGTACCCCCTGGACTAGATTGACATTTTCCTATTGTCAGGGGGAGTTTTCTTAAGGTTTACTAAATTTCTTTCTTGTTGTTTAGGAGTTCTTGTGGATATGAATTGTTGGTTAGTTCTTCGGATGGTACTGTGGCTTTCTTCCAGTTTGAAAAACATGAGATGGGTGATCCGATGTCTGTTGAAGATAAGGTTGGTTGAAAAATATCCTATGTTCCTAAGTTTACGCATCACACTTTGCAAATTTGATGAAAAATGAATTAGAACTAATGGAGCTATCCAGTCTGAATATAACTATATTCAGACTGGATAGCTCTATTAGTTCTAAATAGAGCTATTTAGAACTAATCCTGTGGTGACACTTGATAAATAAGAGATGGCTGTTAAGTGTTTTAGGAGAAAACAGTTTAGATTCTGACTTAATTTTCCAGTAAATTTTTAAGCTAAGTTATTTTGGTATTTTTTCTGGTAGGAACAACTTCACAAGAAGATCTATGGTACTTCAATCTCAACTGTCAACAGAAATGTAGCGACATCAATTATTGAAAATCCGGAGATGTTAAAAATACAACAGCAACACCAAATGAAGAAAGCCTTGGAGCAGAAATCGAATTCTGGAGAGAAACCTCCCCCTCCTCCATTAATAAGGAAAGATGAGAAAGAAAATTCCATTATAAAAGGTAATTACTATGGCAACAATATGTAACAGCTCAATGATAACAATAAGGAAATCAATAACAATAGACAACCAGAAGGATAACAAATAGACGGACTGATGAACAAACTGATAAAAAAAACAAGAATACAGACAAACAAACAAACTGACAAAAAAGCAAGCTAAAGAAATGAATAAATAAACTGAACACCAGACAAACAAACAGGCAGAAAACAGACAAACAAACATACTGACCCACCAACAGACAAACAAACAAGCTAACAAACAGACAGACGAACAAACAAACAGACAGGGTAATGTAGTTTAGTTTTTGTACCACTGTTTTTTATATACATGCCCCTCGTGGAAATCAGCAGTTTTTGACGGGGCTAGCGTGTTTTTAAATAAAGTAATACCTACCTACCTTGTACCTACCTTTCAGGTTTTGATGCAAGATTATCTGGTTCACCATTGATTACTGGATCAGAACCAACGAGAATTGTAAGTTTAGTTGAACGAAAGAAAAGCAACCTTGTTTTAATTCCGTATACGTACTGTATATTATTTGCTTTAAAAGTGTGTAGTGGTGAATAAAATGTATGGTAGCATTTACTAACTTAACGAATTTTTTGTAGGATGTGTTGAAACAACAAGTTGAGACTAGAACAAAAGATGGTCGGCGGAGAATCACTCCTTTGTTTGTCGCTGCTCAAGTTGATATAGGGTTAGTGTGTGTAACGGCCTGTTTACACGGGCGATTTTTGCTGCGTTTTTTCTGGCGAGAGCATTAGTATAATTGATGGATCAAGTATGTTAGCCAGTTATCCACTCTTTCACATCGTTCAACACGAGAAAAATCACATCGAAATAAATGGGTCTTAAGAAATTTCATCTTTTAATGCAGTTGTAGTGTATGAATCTTCTTCAATACTCTTTAGGGGTACCCCTGTACCTTTTGGAAGTTCACCATTAAAATCCTCTGGCGTTGTTCCGGCAAACTTGGTAATGTTTTGAAAAGTCTTCTCTTTTTATGAAAACTACTCAGATTAAATCACTGGAGTTCGTCTGAATCGATCTGTTTTATTAATATAGCCAACAGCAACAATGGAAAGCCGAACAAGTGAAAAAGTTTCAGTATCAAGTGCAATTGTGTAAGTCTTAGTTTATTTTTCTTCAGATTATTCTCAATTCAATGGGAGGAGGTGATTAGGAAGCTTATCAAGTTATAGTTGATGGAAGGAGAATGCCTTGAAGCTTTATGACAAAATCATTGTCAATGAAATATGATGACGCTAGAGTGCAGTTAAGCGGACACCTTACACTGCTGAATGTCCAAAAAGTATGTTATTTTAAGACCGATTAGTAGGATTGCGGGTTCAGTTTTGTTAATATAATATAGTTTTTTGTGGTCAGCGACGTATGGTGTTTGCTAAACTGCACTAGCCCGAATGATGATTTTGAAGCTTTTTCAAAGTTAATGTTCCGTGTTATTATTCAGTTTTTCTTGGTCAACCTTGCTCTAGACAATCTCCTTCCATAAACTCAATATCTGTCTACTGTATTTTGAATTTGGCGGTAATTTCCAGGTCACCTAGCAACAAACCCGTAAACACAGCCACCCTCTCGAAAGTGACGTCACTTTCGTCCCCAGGTCGACTGAGTTCCAGTCAGACATCGACTCATTCTAACGTCTCTACTACATCAAGTCCCGCTACCATTTCTGTGAAACGTAAAACCGAAACTTCATCTTCGCAGTCGAAAAGATCCAAGAAAGACAAAGACGCAGGTGGATACATAGATACAAATGAGGATATATTTACAGATATGAAAATATTGGGTGGGCACATGGGGATATATTTATGGATATAAAAATATTTTTGAAGATCATTTTAATCTATAAAGACTTCAAGCTTAATTTATTCGTTAATTTAGCTTTTTCGTACATAAACTAGTACAATAGATGCAGCAACATGCAAAACACAGATGAGGTTTTGCAGGGACACCACAACAGTGGATTCCCAACTACTGCGTAACTACAGCACGAGATAGGAAATACTGTAGGCTACAAGAACAATTACAGTAATTATTCTAGCAGCTTAGGCGTTTTTTTTCGCATTTTAATTTTTGCCATTCTGTTTGATTTAGCATCAAAAACAGTTCCAGCATCATCAAATAGCGTAAGTATAAAAGGATTGCATAGTATTTAAGATTCATCAAAGCGACGAAATTTATTGATGTGTTTTGTATTTTTAGTCGAAACAGAAATCAGATGATAAGACGGAACGTGATGCTGTTGACGCTCATCCGTCCCAGTCTATTGCTCTTCCTTATCCCTCACCTCAGAAAAATTTATCCTTAAAGGTGAGAAATTTTATCTGTTTCCCTCAAGCACAGCTGGTATTATATTTTACACAACGCTTTCTGGTAGTTAAAGTTTGTATTTGCTCTGCACTGAATTTTCGCTGTAATATTTTAGATTGCGGGAGCAACAACTGATACCTCTATTACTTTACAACTGGAAAACAATCTTCACCAATCAGGTAAAAATACTTTTCAATTTCTCACCAAATGTGTAAACTTTTGAGTAGTTGAAATGAAGGGAACGCAATTCTTACATTTAAATTTTCAATCATATAGCATCGCATGTAAACGTACTCAAGTGCACGCAGCCTGCTAAACTGGTTTGGGAAACCTGTTTAACGAGTCCCGGCATTGCTCTTGCTGGAAACAGGTATGCTCCATAAAGCGAAACTTGTTTTTACATTTTGAGTCTTAGATTCGTGATAAATGATTGATTTAGCTATATGCTTAATCAGGGAATGTAAGTGTTTATAATATTTGAGCCATTTCAGAAGACTTGCAATATATTTTCTTATCAAAAAAGTACAAAACTTCATCTTCATTCATTTAAGGTGTTTATATCAAGGTCAGGAATTGTAGATATTTTTTGTTATATTGATATATTCTATTGCGCAAAAACTTCATCTTTATTGATTTTAAAGTGTCTACATTTAGATCATGCAGGAATTGTTTCTATTTTTATAACATTTGAGGCACCTAAAATACTTCATCTTTGTTGTTTCATGCAGATGTATTGCTTGTGTCGCTTGTCAAAACAGGTCTCTGTGTATATTTTCGTCAAGTGGAGGCCGTAGGTTAGTAAGTCTGTTTGTGATACAATATTCGATAGAATTACTTAATAATTCAATTTCCTAATTGTGTCCCAAACCGTCTCATATTTGTCCCAAACCTTGTCAGTCGACGCAGTTTTCCAAAAGTCATATTCTAATCATCAAAGACATGTTTTAGAAAATTTGAAAACTTTAGGATTTCGCCAACATTAGACTCTGAGATCATAAGCGTTCCCTGTATTGCTGTTTCTTGAAGTTTCACTTAAGGCCACTGTAAATTTTATATTTTCAATATCTATTCAGCATTACACGGCTTTCTACTAACACAGATGAAGGTTGATCTAATCGATTCACCATGAAAATATCAAAGTCTTTGTGTTAGTTTAAGACTTGAAAATATTTCCCCTCGCTATTTTATAAAACAATTCAAAACTGTCAATTGTGTCTCAAATCATGCGAAATTTCTTCTTGATATTACTAATGGATACATTTTCTGTTTTCAAAAAGGTATTTTGTTTTTCAGGATTCTTCCCAATTTGGTCTTGGACTCGTCCGTCTCTATTCTGCAATGCAGTGGGTATTACGTCATGGTTGTGACGTCACAAGGCGGTGTCTATGTTTGGTAAGGTACATTATGTCAGAAGATTCTACCTTTGAATTTTTAGTAACATGTAATTTCAAATCTATCCCTACGTTTTTTCTTATCATGCCTCCAAAGAATATGTCCTCATCGCGCACAGTTTGCATAAGCATGGACCAAAAAGATTGAACAAAAACTATAATCAAGTTTTCGAACCATATCTTCAATAACTATGACACATATTTTGCTGGTTTCTCTATAGGGATGCTCAGAATATGGCTGCTGTTGTGAAGAAAGAATCAGTGTTACCAATCTTACGAGATTCTGAAGTGACAATATCCCGCGCGTCTATCTCAGAACGAGGCTACCCTGTCATCTCTTTGTCAACCGAAGCCTCATATACATTTAATGCGGAGCTGGCCGTCTGGTAAAAATTTAATCTACAACGCTCGACTTCTTTTTGGTCACACCATAGAAGTTTTTAAGAGTGTGTAGTGCTCAAAATAAATCGCCTTTAATTGAACAAGTTCACCATCATTGGATGACTGTTAGCCATGGATAACTACGCGACTCAAGTCATGATGATTGCTCATTTTTGTTCATACAGGGTTCAAATATCTTGTCCTGAGGATCCGCTACAATTGAACTCCGATTTCAATTCTTGTTACAATGCACACGAGGTCGCTAAGTCTCATGGGATGCTGGCTACGTTACAAGGACAAATATCAAGGTAAAGTTATCCTCTGCCATTGACTTGGTCTTAAACTTGTGTTTAGAACGTGCCGATGATATTGAAACTTTGATATTCCTTGCAGATTTAACCGTCCCGTTGGTCGTTTGTTTCGATCTCATTCCACTCGCCCCCAAACAGCAACAGTTAGTCATTTGGAGGTAAGTGGTGATATTATGCACTCGAAATATAATACAAATCTTTCATCTTTTTGCTCTGTCGTATCCGACATTCAATATTTATTTGTTGTTTTTTAGAATCAAATATCCGCGACCCTCATGCTTGGCTCCGATAAAGAATATCATTTTTGGTTTCTGACGTATATTCGTTATTTAGTGCAAGAAGGTGGGTGGTTTTGCTATTATAATCTTCCATTTTCCTCTTGGTTTAATTTTTCGTTATTTTGATGTTATAAGGTTCTTGTAGTTTTGCATGGCGAAAACAACAATATCAGTATTCGTTTGAGGGTACACCATCTACATTTATTATTGCATTTATTATGCAATTATGCAATTTATTATTGCATAATAAATGCAATAATAAATGTACATGCATGGTGTACCCTCAAACGAATACTGATATTTTGATGTTGCTCTCTTAGGTATTGAGTCTAGATTGCGTGATATTTGCAGTGAATTACTGGGGCCAAATTTCAGGTAATGTGTTTTGAAACTATACAGAAGATTCTTCAGCATGTTTACATGATTTCTGTTTCTATTTTGTTCTTTAGGTCTACAACATGGAACCCATATATTTTGGTAAAGTTTCTTTCATCTTTTGAAATTTCAAAAAGCATTTCATTGATTTTTCTTGCGAGATATGTAAAAAAATTTTCCATTCTCAGGGTTTTCAAAAGAGGGAGCTACTCAGAGAGATTCTTTCAATCATTGGTGAGTTTTCCTGAACGCTCTTTTTGTCACTGCACTAGTAAAGTTTGTCGCCTAAGACTATCAGGTGATCTGAAATCACGGAAAAAGACTGAGAGTAGTTTTCAAATAAAAAAATTCTCAGTTCTTTCAATGTTTGCATGGTGATTATAACTAATCTAATATGCAGTTTTGTGGAAACACCACGTAAATTTATTTACACAAACTTACGGACCGAAAGCTTTGCATAAATAAATTTACGTTGTGTTTTCACAAAACTGTATATTAGGAAAAAAATATTCGTTTAAACGTTATCTCACGAAGTACATTGTATTTTGTTTGCAAATTAAGACTTGTCTTTGTAACCAAAAAACATATTTGCGAAATTTCGGCTAATTTCATAAAGCGAAAAGAAACGAGGGATTAAGCCCCGTACAGACGGACAATTTTTCCTTGACAATTTTCCTTGACGACATCACTTGCTCGTGTGTACAGTGAACAC
>JAOBYK010495232.1:0-13268 GCA_025434845.1 Phenganax subtilis | reverse complement strand
CTGAGAACGAAAAATTTCTCAAACAAAAAATTTTTCGAGATAAGAACAAATAGTTTCCGGAACAAAAAAATTTTTTGGGCTGAGAACGAAAAAATTCACGAACAAAAAATTATTCCAGATGAGAACAAGAAATTTCCAGAACAAAAAAAATTTTTCTGCTGAGAACGAAAAATTTCTCAAACTAAAAATTTTTCGAGCTGTGTACGGAAAATTTCTCAAACAAAAAATTTTTCGAACTGAGAACAAAAAATTTCTGGAACAAAAAAATTTTTCCGGATGAGAACAAGAAACTTCCTAAACAAAAAAATTTTTCGAGCTGAGTACGGAAAATATCTCAAACAAAAAATTTTTCCAGGTGAGAACAAAAAATTTCATTGAACCGAAAAATTTTTTGAGCTGAGAACGAAAAAATTCTCAAACAAAAAATTTTTCGAGATGAGAACAAAAAATTTTCTTGAACAAAAAAATTTTTTGAGTTGAGAACGAAAAATTTCTCGATTTAAAATTTTCGATCTGAGAACAGAAAATTTCTCAAAGAAAAATTTTTCCACATGAGAAAAAAAAATTTTCTTGAACAAAAAAAATTTTTCACCTGAGAACAAACAATTTCACGAACAAAATAGTTTTCGAGCTGAGAACTAAAAATTTCTCGAACAAAAAATTTTTTTGTTCAGGAAGAGAAATGTTGAGAAATTTTTGTTCTCAGTTGGAGCTGACAACAAATAATTTCTCGAACAAAAAAATTTTCGAGCTGAGACCGAAAAAATTTTCAAACAAAAACTTTTCGAGATAAGAAGAAAAAGTTTCTCGAATAAAAAATTTTTCAAACTGAGAACGAAAATATTCTTAAACAAAAAATTTTTCGAGCTGAGAAGGAAAAAATTCTCGATCAAAAAAATTTTCGAGATGAGGACAGAAAATTTCCTGAACAAAAATATTTTTGAGTTGAAAACGAAAAATTTCTCGAACAAAAATTTTTTGACCAGCGAACTAAAAATTTCTCGAACGAAAAGTTTTTGGAGCTGAGAACAAAAAATTTCTCAAACAAAAAATTTTTCGAGCTGAGAACGAAAAAATTTTCGAACGAAAAATTTTTCAACCTGAGAACGGAAATATTCTTGAACAAAAAATTTTTCGAGATGAGAAAGGAAAATTTTCGATCAAAAAATTTTTCGAGACGAGAACAAAATATTTCCTGAAAAAAAAATTTTTTTTGGTCCAGAACGAAAAACTTCTTGAACAATAAAATTTTTCGAGCTGACAACAAAAAATTTCTGGAATAAAAATTTTTTCAAACTGAAAACAAAAAATTTCTCGAACAAAAAATTTTTCGAGCTGTAAAAGTAAAAATTCTCGAACAAAAAATTTTTCAAGCTGAGAACGAAAAATTTCTAAACAAGAAATTTTCGTACTGAAAACGAAAAATTTCTCAAACAAAAAATTTTTCCAGATGAGAAAAAAAAATTTTCCTGAACAAAAAAATTTTTTGAGCTGAGAACGAAAAATTTCTTGAACCAAAAATTTTTCAAGCTGAGAACTAAAAATTTCTCAAACATAAAACTTTAACGAGATGAGAACAATATATTTTCTTGAGCAAAAAAACTTTTTGAGTTGAAAACGAAAAGTATCTCCAACAAAATGTTTAGTTCTCAGCTCGAAAAATATCTCGAACAAAAAATTTTTCGTGATGAGAACAAAAAATTTCTTGAACAAAAAAGTTTTTTGAGTTGAAAACGAAAAATTTCTCGAACAAAATTTTTGTTCTCAGCTCGAAAAATTTCTCGAACAAAAAATTTTTCAAGCTGAGAACGAAAAATTTCTCAAACAAAAAATTTATCGAGATGAGAACGATATATGTTCTTTAACAAAAAAACTTTTTGAGTTGAAAACAAAAAATTTCTCTAACAAAATTTTTCGTTCTCAGCTCGAAAAATTTCTCGAACAAAAAATTTTTCTAGCTAAGAACGAATATTTTCTTGAACAAAAAATTTTTCGAGATGAGAACAAAAAATTTCTTGAACTAAAAAAATTTTTTGAGTTGGGAACGTAAAATTTCTTGAACTAAAAATTTTTTAAGCTGAGAACGAAAAACTACTCGAACAAAAAATTTCTCGAGATGAGAACAAAAAGTTTCCTGAACTAAAAAAATTTTTTGAGTTGAGAGCTTAAAATTTCTCAAACAAAAAATTTTTCAAGCTGTGAACATAAAATTTTTCGATCAAAAAATTTTTCGAAATGAGAACAAAAAATTTCCTGAACAAAAAAGTTTTTGGAGATTAGAACGAAAAACTTCTCGAAAAATAAAATTTTTCGAGCTGACAACGAACGATTTCTCGAAAAAAAATATTTACGAACAGAGAACGAAAAGTTTCTCAAACAAAAAAATTTTTCAAGCTGAGAACAAAAATTTCTAAAAAAAAATTTTTGGAGCTGAGAACTAAAAAATTCTCGAACAAAAAATTTTTGGAGCTGAGAACGAAAAATTTCTCAAACCAAAAAGTTTTCCAGATGAAAACAAAAAATTTCCTGAACAAAGAAATGTTTTGAGCTGAGAACGAAAAAATTCTCAAACAAAAAATTTTTCGAGATGAGAACAAAAAATTTTCTTGAACAAAAAAATTTTTTGAGTTGAGAACGAAAAATTTCTCGATTTAAAATTTTCGATCTGAGAACAGAAAATTTCTCAAAGAAAAATTTTTCCACATGAGAAAAAAAAATTTTCTTGAACAAAAAAAATTTTTCACCTGAGAACAAACAATTTCACGAACAAAATAGTTTTCGAGCTGAGAACTAAAAATTTCTCGAACAAAAAATTTTTCCAGATGAGAAAAAAAATTTTCCTGAACAAAAAAATTTTTTGAGCTGAGAACAAATAATTTCTCGAACAAAAAAATTTTCGAGCTGAGAACGAAAAAATTCTCAAACAAAAAATTTTTCGTAATACGAAGAAAAAATTTCTCGAATAAAAAATTTTTCAAACTGAGAACGAAAATATTCTTAAACAAAAAATTTTTCGAGCTGAGAACGAAAAAATTCTCGATTAAAAAAAATTTTCGAAATGGGGACAGAAAATTTCCTGAACAAAAAAACATTTTGATTTGAAAACGAAAAAATTCTCAAACAAAAATTTTTCGAAATGAGAACGAAAAATTTCTCAAACAAAAAAGTTTTCGAGCTGGGAACGAAAAATTCCTCCCAAAAAAATTTTTCGAACTGAAAACGAAAAATTTTTCAAACCAAAAATTTTTCAAGCTGAGAACGAAAAATTTTTCAAACCAAAATTTTTTCTAGCTGAGAAAAAAATATTCCTGAACAAAAAAATTTTTTGGGCTGAGAACGAAAAATTTCTCGAACAAAAAATTTTTAAAGCTGAGAACGAAAAATTTCTCAAACAAAAAATTTTTCGAGCTGAAGAGAAAATTTCTCAAACAAAAAATTTTTCCAGATAAGAAAAAAAAATTTCTTTGAACAAATAAATTTTTTGAGCTGAGATCGAAAAATTTCTCAAACAAAAATTTGTTTTGAGCTGAGTACAGAAAATTTCTCAAACAAAAATTTTTTCGAACTGAGAACAAAAAATTTCTCTAACGAAAAATTTTTCCAGATGAGAACATGAAATTTCCTGAACAAAAAAAATTTTTTGAGCTGAAAACAAAAAATTTCTCAAACAAAAAATTTTTGAATCTGAGATCGAAAAATTTCTCAAATAAAAAGTATTTCGAGCCGAGTACGGAAAATTTCTCAAACAATAAATTTTTCCAGATGACTACAAAAAATTTCACGAAAAAAAAATTTTTTGGGCTGAGAACGAAAAAATTCTCAAACAAAAAATTTTTCCAGATAAGAACAAAAAATTTCCTGAAAAAAAAAAGGTTTTGACTTGGAAACGAAAAATTTCTCGAACAAAAATTTTTTTCGAGATGAGAACAAAAAACTTCCTGAACTAAAAAAATTTTTTGAGTTGAGAACGAGAAATTTCTCAAACTAAAACTTTTTCAAGCTGAGAACGAAAAATTTCTCGAACAAAAAGTTTTTCGAGATAAGAACAAAAAATTTCCTCAACTAAAAATAATTTTTTGAGTTGAGAACATAAAATTTCTCAAACAAATAATTTTTCGAGCTGAGAATGGAAAATTTTTCGATCAATAAACTATTCGAGATGAGAACAAAAAATTTCCAGAACGAAAAAAAATTTTTTGAGCTGAGAACGAAATGTTCTCAAACAAAAAATTTTTCAAGCTGAGTATGGAAACTTTCTCAAACAAAAAAGTTTTCGAACTGAGAACAAAAAATTTTCTTGAACAAAAAAATTTTTTTTGAGCAAAGAACAAAAAATTTCTCGAAAAAAAATTTTTGAATCTGAGATTGAAAAATTTCTCAAACAAAAAATATTTCGAGCTGAGTATGGAAAATTTCTCAAACAATAAATTTTTCCACATGACAACAAAAAATTTATTGAAAAAAAAATTTTTTGGGCTGAGAACGAAAAAATTCTCGAACAAAAAAATTTTTCTAGATTAGAACAAAAAAATTCCTGAAACAGAAAATTTTTTGAGCTGAGAACAAAAAATTTCTCGATCAAAACATTTTTCGAACTGAGAACGAAAAAATTCTCAAACAAAAAATTTTTCGAGCTAAGAACGGAAAATTTTTCGATCAAAAAATTTTTCGAGATGAGAACAAAAAATTTTCTGAACAAAAAAATTTTTCGAGCTGAGTACAAAAAATTCTCAAACAAAGAATTTTTCGAGAAAATTTTTCCCAATGAGAACAAAAAATTTGTTGGAAAAAAAAGTTTTTTGGGGCTGAGTACAAAAATTTCTCAAACAAAAAATTTTTCGAACTGAGAACGAAAAATTTCTCAAACAAAATATTTTTCAAGCTGAGTTCGAAAAAATTGTCAAACAAAAAATTGTACAAGATGGGAACTGAAAATTTCTCGAACAAAAAATTTTTTGAGCTGAGAACGAAAAAATTCTCAAACAAAAAAAATTATTCCAGATGAGAACAAAAAATTTCATTGAAGAAAAAAATTTTTTGAGCTGAGAACGAAAACTTTATCAAACAAAAATTTTTCAAGCTGTGAACGAAAAACTTCTCAAACAAAAAATTTTTCTAGATAAGAACAAAAAATTTCATTGAACAAATAAATTTTTTGAACTGAGATCGTAAAATTTCTCAAACAAAAAAATTTTTCGAGTTGAAAACAAAAAACTTCCTGCACAAAAAAATATTTTGATTTGAAAACGAAAAATTTTTAGAACAAAATTTTTTAGAGGTGAGAACGAAAAATTTCTCAAACAAAAAAATTTTCGAACAGAGAACAAAAAATTTCTCAAACAAAAAATTTTCGAGGCGAGAACGAAAAATTTCTCAAACAAAAAATTTTTGAAGCTGAGAACTAAAAACTTCTCGAACAAAAATTTTTCCAGATGAGAACAAAAAATTTCCGGAACAAAAAAATTTTTTGAGCTGAGAACGAACAATTTCTCAAAACAAAAATTTTTCTCGCTGAGAACCAAAAATTCCTCGAACGAAAAATTTTTTCAGACGAAAACAGAAAATTTGATGGAAAAAAAATTTTTTTTGGCTGAGAACGAAATATTTCTCGAACAAAAAATTTTCCAGATGAGAACTAAAAATTTCCTGAACAAAACAATTTTTTGAGCTGAAAATGAAAACGTTCTCCAACAAAAAATTTTTCAAGCTGTGAACTGAGAACAAAAAATTTCATTGAAAAAAAAATTTTTTTGAGCTGAGAACGATAAATTTCTCAAACGAAAAGTTTTTCAAGATGAAAACAAAAAATTTCCTGAACAAAAAAATATTTTGATTTGAAAACAAAAAGTTTCTTGAACAAAAATTTTTCGAGCTGAGAACAAAAAGTTTTTCGAACAAAAAATTTTTCAAGCCGAGAACGAAAACTTTATCAAACAAAAAATTTTTTGAGCTGAGAACAAAAAATTTCCCGAACAAAAAATTTTTCCAGATGAGAACAAAAAATTTCCTCAACAAAAAAATGTTTTGATTTGAAAACGAAAAATTTCTCGAACAAAAATTTTTCGATAAGAGAACGAAAAATTTCTCGAACAAAAAATTTTTCAAGCTGAGAACAAAAAATTTCTCAAACAAAAAATTTTTCGAGCTGAGACCGGAAAATTTTTCGATCTAAAAAATTTTTCGAGATGAGAACAAAAATTTTCCTGAACAATAAAGTTTTTGGAGTCCACAACGAAAAATTTCTCAAACAAAAAATTTTTGGAACTGAGCGCAAAAAATTTCTCGAACAAAAAATTTTTTTCAGACGAGAACAAAAAATTTCCTGACCAAAAAAGTTTTTGAGCTGAGAACGAAAAACTTTTCGAACAAAAAATTTTTCGAACTGAGAACGAAAAATTTCTCAAACAAAATATTTTTCGAGCTGAGTTCGAAAAAATTCTCATACGAAAAATTGTACGAGATGAGAACTAAAAATTTCAAGGACAAAAAATTTTTCAAGCTGACAACGAAAAATTTCTCAAAAAAAAATATTCTCCAGATGAGAACAAAAAATCTCATGAAAAAATAATTTTCTGGGCTGAGAACGAAAAAATTCTCGAGCATAAAACTATTCAAGACGAGAACAAAAAATTTCCTGAACAAAAAAATTTTTTGAGCTGAGAACGAAAAATTTATCAAACAAAAAATTTTTCAAGCTGAGAACGAAAAATTTCTCAAACAAAAAATTTTTCTAGATGAGAACAAAAAATTTATTGAAAAAAAAATTTTTTGGGCTGAGAACGAAAAAATTCTCAAACAAAAAATTATTCCAGATGAGAGCAAAAAATTTCTATGAAAAAATGAATTTTTTGAGCTGAGATCATAAAATTTTTAAAAAAAAAACTTTTTCGAGATGAGAACAAAAAACTTCCTGAACAAAAAAATATTTTGACTTGAAAACGAAAATTTTCAAGAACAAAAATTTTTGGAGGTGAGAACGAAAAATTTCTCAAACAAAAAAATTTTCCAGCTGAGAACAAAAAAATTTCTCGAACAAAAAATTTTCGAGGTGAGAACGAAAAATTTCTGAAACAAAAAATTTTTGGAGCTGAGAACTAAAAATTTCTCGAACAAAAAATTTTTCCAGATGAGGACAAAAAATTTCCTGAACAAAAAAATTTTTTTGAGTCGAGAACGAAAATTTTTTCAAAACAAAAAGTTTTCTCGCTGAGAACAGAAAATTCCTCGGACAAAAAATTTTATCAGACGAGAACAAAAAATTTCATGGAAAAAAAAGCTGACAACTAAAAATTTCTCGAACAAAAAATTTTTCAAGCTGAAAACGAAAAATTTCTCAAACAAAAAATTTTTCGATATGAGAATGAAAAATTTTCTTTGAGAAAAAAATTTTTTGAGCTGAGAAAGAAAAATATCTTGAACAAAAAATTTTTCAAGCTGAGAACGAAAAACATCTTAAACAAAAAAATTTTTTGAGCTGAGAACGAAAATCTCCTCAAACAAAAAACTTTTCGAGATGAGAACGAAAAATTTTCATTGAAAAAAAAATTTTTCGAGATGAGAAAAAAAAATTTCCTGAACTAAAAAAATTTTTTTAATTTCAGAACGAAAAATTTTTCAAACTAAAATTTTTTCAAGCTGCGAATGAAAACTTTCTGGAACAAAAAGTTTTTTGAGCTAAGAAAAAAAAATTTTCTGAACTAAAAAAAATTTTTTGAGTTGACAACATAAAATTTCTCAAACAAAATATTTTTCGAGCTGAGAACGGAAAAATTTTCAATCAAAAAATTTTTCGAGATGAGAACAAAAAATTTCCTGAACAATAAAGTTTTTGAAGTCCAAAACGAAAAATTTCTCAAACAAAAAATTTTTGGAACTGAGCGCAAAAAATTTTTCGAACAAAAAATTTTTTCAGATGAGAACGAAAAACTTCTTGAACAAAAAAATTTTTCGAACAGAGAACGAAAAAATTCTCAAACAAATAATTTTTCGAACTGAGTTCGAAAAAATTCTCAAACAAAAAATTGTACGAGATGAGAACTAAAAATTTCTCGAACAAAAAAATTTTTCAAGCTGACAAGGAAAAAGTTCTCAAAAAAAAATAATCTCCAGATGAGAACAAAAAATCTCTTGAAAAAAAAATTTTTTGAGCTGAGAACGAAAAAATTCACCAACAAAAAATTATTCCTGATGAGAACAAAAAATTTCCTGAACAAAAAAATTTTTGGAGCTGAGAATGAAAAATTTCTCAAACAAAAAATTTTTCAAGCTGAGTACTGAAACTTTCTCAAACAAAAAATTTTTCGAACTGAGAACAAAAAATTTCTCGAACAAAAAATTTTTCCAGATGAGAACAAAAAATTTCTCAAACAAAAAATTTTCTAGATGAGAACAACAACTTTCTTGCAAAAAAAATTTTTTTGGGCTGAGAACGAAAAAATTCTCGAACAAAAAATTTTTCCAGATTAGAACAAAAAACTTCCTGAACAAAAAAATTTTTTGAGCTGAGAACGAAAAATTTCTTGAACGAAAAATTTTTCAAGCTGAGAACGAAAAATTTCTCAAACAAAAAATTTTCTAGATGAGAACAAAAAATTTCTTGAAAAAAAAATTTTGAGGGCTGAAAACGAAAAAATTCTCGAACAAAGAATTTTTCCAGATGAGAACAAAAAACTTCCTAAACAAAAAAATTTTTTGAGCTGAGAAAACGAAAAATTTCTTGAACAAAAAAAGATCTTTACGTTGAGAACAAAAAATTTCTCAAACAAAAACTTTTTCGAGCTGAGTACGAAAAAATTCTCAAAAGAAAATTTTTCGAGCTGTGAAAAAAAATTTCTCGAAAAAAAAATTTTTCAAACTGAATACGAAAAATTTCTCAAACAAAAAATTATTCGAGATGAGAACTAAAAATTTCACGAACAAAAAATTTTTCAAGCTGAGAACAAAAATTTTCTCAAACAAAAAATTTTTCAAGCTGAGAACGAAAAATTTCTCAAACAAAAAAATTTTCCAGATGAGAACCAAAAATTTCCTGAATAAAAAAATTTTTTAGC
Source organism: Phenganax subtilis (assembly GCA_025434845.1). Taxonomy (NCBI): domain Eukaryota; kingdom Metazoa; phylum Cnidaria; class Anthozoa; order Malacalcyonacea; family Clavulariidae; genus Phenganax; species Phenganax subtilis. Next base: position 4,218 of record JAOBYK010495232.1, on the reverse strand, counting down.
TGAGAATGAAAAAATTCTCGAAAAAAAAATTTTTCAAGCTGAGAACGAAAAATTTCTCAAACAAAAAATTTTTGGAGATGAGAGCAAAAAAATTTCCTGAACTAAAAAATTTTTTGGGGTTAAATACGAAAAATTTCTCAAACAAAAAATTTTTCGAACTGAGAACAAAAAATCTTTGAAACAAAAAATTTTTCCAGATGAGAACGAAAAATTTCCTGAACAAAACAACTTTTTGAGCTTAAAACTAAAAATTTCTTTAACAAAAAATCTTTTGAGATAAGAAAAAAAATTTTCCTGAACAAAAAAATTTTTTGATTTGAAGACAAAAAATTTCACAAACAAAAATTTTTCAAAATGAGTACAAAAAATTTCTCCAACAATAAATTTTTCGAGATGAGAACAAAAAATTTCTCGATCAAAAAATATTTTGAGATAAGAAAAAAAAAATTTGTCGATTAAAAAATTTTTCGAGCTGAGAACGAAAAATTTCTCGAACAAAAAACTTTTTGAGCTGAGTACGAAAAAATTCTAGAACATAAAAATTTTTTAGCTGACAACGAAAAATTTCTCCAACAAAAACCTTTTTCATGCTTAGAGCGAAAATTTCTCAAATAAAAAATTTTTGAGCTGAGAACGAAGAAATTCTCCAACAAAAAATTTTTCGACCTGAGAACAAAAAATGTCCTGAAGTAAAAAATTTTTCGAGCTAAAAACGAAAACTTTCTTGAACAAAAAATTTTTCAAGCTGAGAACGAAAAATTTCTCAAACAAAAATTTTTCGAACTGAGAACAAAAAACTTTTCGAAGAAAAAAATTTTCCAGATGAGAACAAAAACTTTCCTGAAAAACACAACTTTTTGAGCTGAGAACAAAAAATTTCTTTAACAACAAATCTTTCGAGATAAGAAAAAAAATTTTCTTGAACAAAAAATTTTTTTTAGTTGAAGACAAAAAATTTCACGAACAAAAATTTTTCGAAATGAGAACAAAAAATTTCTCGTACGAATAATTTTTCGAGCTGAGAACGAAAAATTTCTCGAAAAAAAAATTATTCAAAATGGGAACAAAAAATTTCCTGAACAATAAAAAATTTTCGAGCTGACAACGAAAAATTTCTGGAAAAAAAAATTTTTCAAGCTGAGAACGAAAAAGTTCTCAATCAAAAAATTTTTGGAGATGAGAACAAAAAATTTCCTGAACTAAAAATTTTTTTGAGTTAATAACGAAAAATTTCTCAAACAAAAAATTTTTCGAGCTGAGATCATAAAAATTTTCAAACAAAAATTTTTCGAGCTCAGAACGAGAAATATCTTGAACAAAAAAATATTTGCGCTGGGAACGAAAAATTTCTCGAACCAAAAATTATTCAAGCTGAGAACAAAAAATTTATCAAACAAAAAATTTTTCGAGCGAAGTACGGAAAGTTTCTTGAACAAAAAATTTTTCAAGCTGAGAACGAAAATCTCCTCAAACAAAAAACTTTTCGAGATGAGAACAAAAAATTTCCTGAACAAAAAAATGTTTTGATTTGAAAACGAAAATTTTCTCGAACAAAAATTTTTTCAAGATGAGAACAAAAAAATTTCCTGAACTAAAAAAATTTTTTGAGTTGAGAACGAAAAATTTTTCAAACTAAAGATTTTTCAAGCTGCGAATGAAAACTTTCTGTAACAAAAAGTTTTTCGAGATGAGAACAAAATATTACTGAACTAAAAAAAAATTTTTTGAGTTGAGAACATAAAATTTCTCAAACAAAATATTTTTCGAGCTGAGAACGGAAACTTTTTCGATCAAAAAGTTTTTCGAGATGAGAACAAAAAATTTCCTGAACAATAAAGTTTTTGAAGTCCAAAACGAAAAATTTCTCAAACAAAAAATTTTTGGAACTGAGCGCAAAAAATTTTTCGAACAAAAAATTTTTTCAGATGAGAACGAAAAACTTCTTGAACAAAAAAATTTTTCGAACAGAGAACGAAAAAATTCTCAAACAAATAATTTTTCGAACTGAGTTCGAAAAAATTCTCAAACAAAAAATTGTACGAGATGAGAACTAAAAATTTCTCGAACAAAAAAATTTTTCAAGCTGACAAGGAAAAATTTCTCAAAAAAGAATAGTCTCCAGATGAGAACAAAAAATTTCTTAAAAAAAAAATTTTGAGGCTGAGAACGAAAAAATTTTACGAACAAAAAATTTTTCGAACTGAGAACGAAAAACTTCTCAAACAAAAATATTTTCGAGCTTAGAACTAAAAATTTCTCGAAGAAAATATTTTTCCAGATGAGAACAAATAAATTCTTGAACAAAAAAATTTTTTGAGCTGAGAATGAAAAATTTCACAAACAAAAAACTTTTCGAGATGAGAACAAAAAATTTCGTAAACAAAAAAGTGTTTTAATTTGAAAACGGAAAATTTCTTGAATAAAAAATTTTTCGAGATGTGAACAAAAAATTTTATGAACTAAAAAAATTTTTTGAGTTGAGACCGAAAAATTACTCGAACTAAAATTTTTTCAAGCTGAGAACGAAAAATTTCTCGAACAAAAATTTTTTCGAGTTGAGAATGTAAACTTTCTCAAAGAAAAAAATTTTCGAGCTGAGAACAGAAAACTTTTTGTTCTAAAAATTTTTCGAGATGAGAAGAAAAAATTTCCTGAACAAAAAAGTTTTTGGAGTCCAGAATGAAAAAATTTCTCAAACAAAAAATTTTTCGAAGTAAGAACAAAAAATTTCTTGAACGAAAAATTTTTTCAACTGAGAACAAAAAATTTTCTGAACAAAAAAATTTTTTGAGCTGAGAACGAAAAATTTCTTGAACAAAAAATTTTTCGAACTAAGAACGAAAAATTTCTCAAACAAAAAATTTTTCGAGCTGAGAACAAAAAATTTGTCGAATAAAAAATTTTTGAATCTGAGAACGAAAAATTTCTCAAACAAAAAATTTTTCGAGCTGAGTACGGAAAATTTCTCAAACAAAAAATTTTTCCAGATGAGAACAAAAAATTTCCTGAACAAAAAAATTTTTTGAGCTGAGTACAAAAAATTCTCAAACAAAGAATTTTTCGAGAAAATTTTTCCCGATGAGAACAAAAAATTTCTTAGAAAAAAAAGTTTTTTGGGGCTGAGTACAAAAATTTCTCATACAAAAAATTTTTGGAACTGAGCGCAAAAAATTTCCCAAACAAAAAATTTTTTCAGATGAGAACGAAAAACTTCTCGAACAAAAACTTTTTCGAACTGAGAACGAAAAATTTCTCAAACAAAATATTTTTCGAGCTGAGTTCGAAAAAATTCTCAAACAAAACATTGCACAAGATGAGAACCAAAAATTTCTCGAAGAAAAAAGTTTTCAAGCTGAAAACGAAAAATTTCTCAAAAAAGAATAATCTCCAGATGAGAACAAAAAATTTCTTGAAAAAAAAATTTTTTGAGCTGAGAACGAAAAAATTCACCAACAAAAAATTATTCCAGATGAGAACAAAAAATTTCCTGAACAAAAAAATTTTTTGAGCTAAGAACGAAAAATTTATCAAACAAAAATTTTTTCTAGAAGAGAACAAAAAATTTCTTAAAAAAAAATTTTTTGAGCTGAGAACGAAAAAATTCACGAACAAAAAATTATTCCAGATTAGAACAAAACGTTTCCTGAACAAAAAAATTTTTTGAGCTGAGAATGAAAAATTTCTCAAACAAAAAATTTTCAAGCTGAGTACGGAAACTTTCTCAAACTAAAAAATTTTCGAACAGAGAACAAAAAATTTCTCGAACAAAAAATTTTTCCAGATGAGAACAAAAAATTTTCTGAACAAAAAAAATTTTTTGAGCTGAGAACAAAAAATTTTTCGAACAAAAAATTTTTCGAGCTGAGTACGGAAAATTTTACAAACAATAAATTTTTCCAGATGAGAACAAAAAATTTCTTGAAAAAAAACTTCTTGGGCTGAAAACGAAAAAATTCTCGAACAAAAAATTTTTCCAGATGAGAACAAAAAATTTCTTGAAAAAAAAAATTTTTTGGCTGAAAACGAAAAAATTCTCGAACAAAGACTTTTTCCAGATGAGAACAAAAAACTTTCTAAACAAAAAAAAATTTTTTGAGCAGAGAAAACGAAAAACTTCTTGAACAAAAAAAATTCTTCAAGTTGAGAACGAAAAATTTCTCAAACAAAAAATTTTTCGAGATGAGAACAAAAAATTTCATTGAACAAAAAAATTTTTTG
>JAOBYK010495121.1:0-13270 GCA_025434845.1 Phenganax subtilis | reverse complement strand
CGTATAAATCGTGCGTCAAAATAAAATCACGCGTTAACAAATAACGATCGTCTCTCGAAAACAGACTGACGTGAACATACTTCGAGTTAAATTTATCAACGTAGGTATGATGATACAATTGAGGGCAAGAAAAAGGAAGGCATGCATAGAACTCTTCCCATTTATATTTATCCATTTTTTCATCATATTCGTACATCATTTCGTGACGTAAAAAATCGCCGTACGCTCTCAAGATTTTAAAATAATTATTAAAATCCTGAAAATCATCTTCGTGTATACCTCGAAGCTCCCTTGTCTTCGATGTGTGAAAAATTTTTAAAACAAGATCATATCTCTCTTTTAATAAATTCATCACAATCTTCTCTCTTTCTATAACGCTAACTTTTCAAAAACTCGAATTCGTAATCCATTCGAAACTCTTACCAATTTATCTCGCAATATTTTCAGCATCCATCGTTCTCTCTAACAATTCGTCGTGAATGCCTTGCATTTAAAAAAACTTGCAAACACGCCATTTTTTTTTTAAGATACAAAATAGCAGATAATAAAATATAAGCCAAAAAAAACCCCCAAAAAACTACTAATCATTCTATCTTTTCCTCGCCACGATTAAGTTGCGCCCAACTTTCGTCAAATGCTCGGATGATTTTCTCAGCTTCTTTTTTTTCTTCTTCTAAGTCTTTTCTCGCCTTGATTTCATAATATCTGTCCATTACCGAGCGGTTAAAGGCACAACACTTTTCTTGCAAATCAAATATGGAAGTCATAAAATCGCGTTCCAATTTTTTAACGTCATCCGCCGCACGAATTTCTTCAAAAATATAGCGATCGTGTATGGTAAGATATTCGATAAACTTCAAAGTATTTTGTACGATTGTCGTAGGATCCATGACGATGAAAAAACCTGATTTCAAACCCGCCTTTTATAACCAATATCGAATAATAATCTTCTCAATACGCATTAGAAAATCATTAAAATAGCCAGAAAATTTTCTGGCAACAAATTTGTCGAATTTATTTTTGAAAAAAATATTATTTAAAAACATTTTAGCATGTTGCTTCTCGTTAATTTCCCACGTTTTACCTCGTCTCGATATTTTTCGTCGTAATTAAAGTACAACGATTTTAAATGACTTAAAAGCAAATCATTGATCATGGTAAAACCGTGCAAATACTCGTCACGCTCGCCGTACAATTCGACTATAACCCTCATCGTTCGTCAAACATGAGCTCCACATCAATACTGTTTTTCAAAAACGCAGACGCTTTAATAGCCTACTGCAATAAAAGAGCAGAAACCCCAAAAATGGAATGCCCGATCGTCAACGCAATACATCATATGATTCAAAAATCGAATCATTCCGAGGAATTAAGTAAGATTTTAGAAACGGATGAAGACATCAAGAAAAAAGAGGAGGAAACGAGAAAGCTTTGCAACATGTATCGTCAGGCGAAAAAAAAAGCCGAAAAAGCCGACGACAAGCTCATGACTCCTAAAATCGATGGGGAAGACGAGAAAGAAGCGGCAGATTTACTCATCGCTAAAAAATAGGCTCTAAAGGCAAATCAATGCGAATATCTTGACGAGAGTTTTGAGTGTTACAATTTGGTCGTAAACAAAACCAAAGAATATCCTGTAGACGACGTTTTAAAAATGAAAAATCGATGTAAATACGAGATATGTTTCCTCGCTTATTACGCTAAGCAATAAATTTCTTCAACAACGAAACTCTCGTCTCATTTAATTTTCTCCAAAAAAATCCTTTCACGAATTTTAAAATCAAAATTCGAGCACGTCATTTCCATTTTTTTAAAGGAAATTCATGTCACTCACGGCACTTTGAATTTAAAAAGTCTAATTTCATGGCAGTTTGATTTCAAAAACAGGAAATTCATGTCACTCACGGCACTTTGAATTTAAAAAGGCTAATTTCATGGCGGTTTGATTTTAAAAACAGGAAATTCATGTCACTCACGGCACTTTGAATTTAAAAAGGCTAATTTCATGGCAGTTTGATTTTAAAAACAGGAAATTCATGTCACTCACAGCATTTTGATTCAAAAAAAGGCTAATTTCACGGCATTTTGATTTTCTAAAAAACAATACGCGTCATTTCCGATTTCCAAAAGCATAAATACGCAGGCATATTCACACCGAACCAAACACAATCACGACGATGGCAGTTTTTACAACCAAAAATGATCTTGTCGAATGGTGCAGATGAAGAGCTCAACACAGCATCAAATTGAAATGCATTATTGATCAACAATACATAAACTCATTCATCTTGGATGCACAAGTGAAAAAAAACTATTATTGGTGCAATGTTCAGGATTGTCTCGAAGCAGAGCGTTTCTATTACAACGACATGATGGACGAGGAAGAACTCTTGGTCCCGTTCAGAAAGAAAAAGCAAAGTTTCCAAAACTACATAGCAAGCATCCACGATGTTTACAAAGCATTCGTAGTTACGTGCAACCAAGTAGACACGAAACTTTTAGAAGATTGCAAACACCAAATGGACAATCCAGTTTGCGAACTATTAGAACTATATAATTTTAACTACCACCAAGATCAATTTCAAAATAACGGTCAATAAACGCATCGTTTTGTTAATCGTATGTCATTTAATGCTTGCTTGTATGCAAATCGCGTGCATTTAACGGTCGATCGGCTCCCGGTCGTTTCAACAAGAGGCGGTGGGGCGAAGCGACGTTGAAAAAAGCTTTGAAACGAAGCAAAAAAGGCACAAACAGCAATCCAAAAACCAATCCGGCATGGATTCAAGCTCGAAAGCAACGAAAAGCATCGAAAAAACTTTTGAAAAGTGCAAAAAGCTCGCGAAACAAGCCAGTTTGCGAAAATTACCAATTCGCTCATCGGATATGCAAACACATCAATCAACGTCCATCATCTACGCACGATCGCTTGCTCCGCCTTCGGGCAGTACTTAAGCACGAACGCGAGCCAAATCGAGTCATTCGGCTCAACCAACGCTTAGGTTACGTAGCTCGCTCGACCAAACGCATGCACGACGACTCTTGTTGTGCATATATAGACATATATACACTTATATATATATATATATTTATATATAGAAGCCATAATAAACATCAGCACGACATTTTTTAACATGTCGTCCATGTGTAAACATGGCCAAACGATAAACATCAGCATAAGAGGGTCTTTATGCTATGTGCAAATAATCCAACCCCGTTCGGTCCAATCCAACAACCCGAACTCAACAAATTCACGCATGAACAACCCCCCGAAAAAGCAATTTGCTCTCTCTTACACAAAGTATCCACCCCCTAAACACCATCGCCCACACGCATTATTCCTGCTAATTTCAACTTTTAAACGATCCTTGGCAAATCCCGCCGTATCATTGGTTCCTCGCATCGATCACGTGGATTTAACTCATTATGCAAAAACACCCTCCCCCGTAAAAACACTAAAATTTTACCCTTTTTTGATGATTCAGCAAAAATACGTAATAGTAACTTATACTAACTTGCTGCTTAGCCACCGCGCCTTCATTAAAAAGATGGTATCTATAATAGTTAACTGCTACTGTGGGTATATATTTTTCTCTCTAAATATCCGGTCTAAGCCATATTTTAGAAACGGCAATGGCATCCAAGTAGACTGCAAAAGTTTGAAAATGGTCCGAGCTGTTTTGTAATCTTTATGCAGTTGAATAAAGGTATCGTATACTCTTTTGGTATAGATTACTGCTGTTGTTTCTTAATAGTTTTGCCATCCAAATCACTCAGCCTAGATCCTGATAACTGCATTTGGATTGGACCAGTATTTAAGGCAACATCGTCCAATACAAAAGGTATACAGCGGTATCGAGCTTTGTTACCCACCCCCATTTCGAACTTGATCATGGAAGCGTACCTGAAGCCCCATATCATTGGGCGTCTTAACATGCAATCTCAGGTGTGACACCAATTCAATCTATCGCCATCTACATTAATACTAGTCAGAGAAGATTCAATTTTAAAATACAGGACTGTTCCATCGGTGTGTAGAGTGCTATTCTCATTTTTGGTGGCGATGCTCTGGAATAAAATTATTTTAATATTATTAAGTTAATTTTAAAATAAAATTATTATAAAAACGAAAACCAAATTTCCCAATTCAAAAATTGGTGTATTGGAGATCACGTGCGACGGCATATTGAAGTAAGTGGAAACATCAACCAGATGAACTAAGAACTTAAAGATTTATCAAAGAAACACAATGTCCAACTTGCTTGAATAGCGGTAAGCTGCATCTTGGCGATAAAGGTTCTTCATTTCTAGCAACGAGCTTTATTAGATTTCTTAGAGGTCAATATCTACATCCAAAATCGCGTTTAAATTTTGTACAAAATTTTGGTGCAATAGTGAATCAACTATTGGTGACACTGCTAACAAGGCCCTCTCAAACTTTATGCTAACAGGGAGCAATCCAGATCTACGTATTTGTGACCAGTTGAAGTGTTACTAGTTGGCTGAGGCATATAAATGAAATTACATTGCTTCTTGCCGCACACAACTTCAATATTCTTAGTATCAATTAATCAAAGTTTGATTGTACTATCTCTGAAAATGATTACATATTTCTGGTTATGTTATAATTCTGAGAGACCGTAATAGATTTGGTGGTGGTGTGGTTGTCTATGTCCACGAAAAAAAATGATTTTCCTAAAGAAAAAACTTAGTTCCAAGCGACCTTGAAAGTATATCTATTGGAAGCAAAGGACCCTACCACAAATATATCTTGATAAGTGCTTGGTATAGACCACCAAATTCAGCCTTAGGTTCGCTTAATGTGGGTAAAGAATTTCTATGCAAATGAAGTTGATAACAAATAATTGAATGTATTAGGAGATTTGAATTGTGATGTTAGCAAACCCGGCTTGGCAGTCATACACGAAAACTCTATAATGTATAAAACACTTAATTGACACACAGCCTTGTAATCTAAGCCAGCTTTTCCAGCAAAAGAAACACCATTCAATCTATACGATTTGCATTGTGGCAGTACAGATTTATTTCTGCCTAAACCCAATAGTGAATTTTAATGAAAAGTTTCCAATATAGCGGTGCCAAACTTTGGAATAGTCTTTCTGAGGATTTTAAAATGTCTGAAGTTATTTCATCTTTCGAATCAACGATACGAAAGATATACACTTCTTTGGATTGCATTTTTCTTTCATTTTGTTACTTTCTGTTGTGTTTTATATTTCAGTTTGCTTTGTATTAAACTGCGATTAAGATGTAGAGTGAGATTAGTATATAGTTTCATTTGTAAGCACTTATATTTGTGTATATTTGTTGTGTGACACCCCTTGCGGAAAGCAGCTTTAGTTAATCAAGATGATCGTGGTTAAATAAAGTCTAAATAAAAATAAATAAATAAAATAAAATATGAAACCAGAAACCAGGGCTAGAGTAGCACATTATCTACACGAGGATGAAATAGTGCGCAATAGAGGCATCTTGACGAAAACATATCCAAGCACCAAAATCCATGCACTAACACATTCAAATGCAATATATACAAGTGCAACATAAGTGCATTCCTGAAGTCGGATAGTCAGGGTTTTAAAGATTCTGGGTCTTAGTATGCCGAGTTTTAGAGAGTCCAACTTTTAATACTCTGTGGTTAAAGATTTCGGCATTTATTATTCCGGATTTTAGAGATTCCGTGTTTTATCATTCTGAGTTTTAAGGATTCTGGCATTTATAGTATTCCGGGTCTTAAAGATGACGGTGCAGCATCTAACATATACGGATTGAACCACACAACCACGAATTACAACCGCAAGAACCCCCAAAAAATATATTATATTTCTATCCCCCAAAATGGTGGCCTTATACTTACAAAATTGCTTCCACTGCCGTGTTTGCACTTACTACCAAACTCCACAAACCTCATAACATAATGACATGCTACGTATCCTACATCCCTTTCTTTTCTCAATGTTTTTAAATTTTTTTTATAATAACTTATTAGATCGTCAAATAATTAAATGTCCATTAAACTTTCAACTCTCGCCTTAAATGTGCATAGATTTTCATTCCATAACATAGTCTCCATATCTTTTCGGCAAACGTTGAACACGAACAGGTCTTGAGGACTTTACTGGCACACTTTCTGTTTGGTTAGAGTCTCCACTTGGCAGTCGTCCACCACAATCACCTTGCAATAATGTCTCTTCAGCAGACTCTGATTCTTCCTCCGCTTGCTGTAAAATTCTTTCCTCAGGCAGTCTCTCAGGTACTGGCTGGGGCATTTCGACTTTCTCTTGCACGAACATTCCGACTCCACCTGGGCCACTTTCTCTTTCACGAAACGCTTTAACATTAGTAGAATTTATTTTATTCCGAACTCCTTCAGGTGATTGAACTAGAACATTGTTCCCGTGTTTGTTAATCTCTTGATGCGGTTGACTCTCAAACGCTGTTGTCCACTTGTTACTGTGTTGCTGTTTAAACAACACTTTATCTCCTTGAGCTATACTGTTCTCCTTGGCATTCCTCTTTTTATCAGCATAGCCTTTCATCTTCTTCTTTTTTCGATCTTTATCTCTCATTTCTCCATCAAATCTAACATCTTCTCTCAGCTCTGGTAGTTTTGTACTTAATTTTCGTCTGAACATCAGTTCAACAGGACACCTCTCTGTTGTCAGGTGAGACGTATTTCAATATGCAATCAAGTACGTTAGTACTGCTTTCGTCCAATCTTGTCCTTCTACTTTAGCTATTTGCATTCTTTTGAGCAGAGATCTGTTCTGGCGCTCGATCTCACCGTTTGCTTGGGGCCACAACTGCGTTCTTTTCCGATGTTCAATTCCATTCTCTTGCAGGAAAGATTCGAATGTCTCTACAACAAAACGAGGCCCATTATCACTTGTCACTGTCCACGGTAGTCCACGGGTTGGGAACATACTTTCCAAGCTTTTAATTGCAACTTCAGCCGTTTTCTTCCTTGTGCAGCCACTTCCACGTACCTGCTGGAGTAATCGGTTGCAGCAAAAACATATTTCCCAGACGGTAATGGACTCATGAAATCAATCATACTATCTTGCCATAGGTCTTTGAGGTAATTCCCTCACCTGCAATGGCTCTAGATTAATTTGACCACCCACAACTTGGCATCAATGACATGTTTTGCTGAGCTTTTCCGCTTCTTGATCAACTCACGGCCAGGACACCTTTCTACGCAGTCGTTGTTTTATCTTGAGGATCTCTTGATGGCCCTCATGACCTAAATCAATCACTCTTGGACGGAGTTTCTGTGGAGCGACAATACGTGTACCTCTCAAGACAATCTTTCCCACCATGCACAGTTCATCACGAACAGACTTGAATCTGGTGGACTTGAGGCTGTCCCAATTTCCTGGTTCGATACATTGACGAACATTCCTTGATTTTTCATCACATGCAGATGCTTCTTCTATTTCTCCAGAGCTCATGGCTCTTGGAATTGCTGTCGTCACAACGAAACTAACATATTATTCTGCTACATTTTTGGATTTCACTTCTCCGATCCTTGTCAACCATGACAACGAATCTGCAAACTTTTAGCACCCAGGCTGATACTTAACTGTAAACAACTACGGTTGAAGCCTCAAAACCCATCTCTCAATCCTCGCTGATGGTCTAGAACGAGCAGAATAGATACATTCCATGGGTTTATGATCCGTTCATAATTCGAACTGCCTTCCATACAAGCAAACGTGGAACCTTTTGCATCACAACACCCCCGCTAATGCCTACTTTTCCGTCTGAGAGTATCTTCGTTCAACATCAGTAAGACCTCTGCTGGCAGAGCAAGTTACTCCATTTTCCTCTTTTTGTTCTTGTATTAAAATTGCGCCTAACTCGCTTGGACTTGCATCACAAATGATCTTGGTGTACGCATCTTGATCAAAATAACTCAAGGTTTCTGCTTGTGCAAGTCTGCGCTTCAGTTCTCTAAACGATTTTTGCTGCTCAGAACCAAAACAAATGGCATTCCTAGTTCCGTCATTCTTCTCATTGGTTCTGCAACAGTTGCAAGATCATGAATAAATCTTGCATTGAAATTCACATAACCCAAGAAACTCTTCACTTCCGTTACATCCTGTGGCTCTAGAGCTTCATTAACTGCTCTAACCTTTTCTTCTGCAGGACCAACACCACAGCTTGATAAAATTAAACCCATGAAGGTAAGCTTCGGCATATCAAAAACACATTTCCCTTTTTTAGGGTCAAACCTTTTTCGGCTAACATGGTCAAAATTTTCTCAAGTCGCTTGTCATGTTCATCTTGATCCGGGCCATAAACTATGATGTCGTCAGATACATTCGCTGTCCCTCTACAATCTTGCAAAACATGTTAAATCATCTGCTGATACTCCTCTGGCGCCAAACTTACACCAAACATGAATCTTTTATATCTGAAAAAACCCTTGTGCGTCACAAAAGTTGTAATGTTTCTAGATTCTTCACTTAACTCTATCTGGGGGTACACCCATTTAACATCTAGCCTACTGAAAACGCTTCCCTCAGGCATACCTTGGAGTATTTCATCGACGGTTGGAATTGGGTGGCTCTCCCTGATAAATCGCTTTATTGACACAAGGCATATCCACACATAACCGTACCTCTCCATTTGCCTTAGGGATCACCACAACTGGCTTAACCCACGGAGTCGGCCCATCAACTATTTCAATGATGTCTTCGTGAAGCAACTTATCAAGTTTCTCTTCGATCTGTCCTCTCAAGCTGAATGCAGTCCATCCCACAGGCTGTGCAACTGGTATAGCTCGCGGATCTATATGCCGCTTCATTTGATAATCCTTCAGTTTCCCAACACTATGAAACAAACTTTGTGTTTGGCAACACGATCCATCACACTGTTTACAAACTGTTCTGGCATTTGCAACTTTTAAACTCTAGCTGGATTGCTGCCTCTTCTCCCAACAAAGGCTCTCCTTTTCCTTATATAACTGTAAATTCCGTTGTCACACATTTATCAGCTACCTTTACATATGCTGTGAATGTTCCTATAACTGTAAGAGGATTTGTTGATCCATAAGCATACAACTTCTTTGTGGCTCTTCTTGACATACATTTAATGAGTTTCTTCTTTAAATCCTCCCACAGCCAGTTGTCAATGACATTTCTACTCGGTCCCGAATCAGCAACCATCTGTTGGAACATCTCCAACAGACGCTGTAACTTTCCCCATCTTTTGTTTGTCTTTAACCAAAAAGCATATTCATCTTCTTCATCGAAAAAATTCATACTTGGTTTGGCAAGATCCTTACTTTTAGTTTTGCATACAACGGCAAAATCACCTTTCTGATGGCACTCCGAGCACCGCTTTCCTTTCGCAGGGCATTTGGGATCTTTGGCAACATGTCCTATCTTTCCACATCAAAAACATTCACCACTCTTCTTAATTTTTATGCATTTCTCGCCTTTACTTTCACGCCTATCTTGTCGACTAGGCCTTTAAGAAACTCGATTCACTCGTCATCATAAACACTCATACTCTTTGCTTGTCTATTCACAGCTTCCAAAGTTCTGGCTATTTCTTGCAATTGTTTAAGGTTAAGCGTCTGTTCTTTCTCCAGAACTTTCCGCGTAAGTCACTGGAATGACACTTTGAAATAATTTGATCCTTAAATTGAGACTCCAGCTGATCATTATAATCACACTGTTGAGCTTTGCGTTGTAGACGTACAACAAATTGATCAATCGTTTCATTTTCATTTGGTGCCATTTCTCTGAGCATGTGTCGCTCCTACGGAACCTTGACTTGGGTGACAAAATATCTGGTTAAAGCTTCTTTGACCTTCTCGTAATCTTTTACACTCCCCGTCTCCGGTAAAACATCGAAAATATTGTGAACATCCGATCCAGCGCAATGAAGTAAAAGTGCACGGCACTGCACTTTGTTGTCGTCTTTTTCTGGCTCAATAATAAGTCCTTTACTTTCAGCATATAACAGAAAACTACGAAGCTATTTTTTCCATTCACACCCAATACTGTTCAGATCACTGTTCACATCAAACGGTCGAAAGCCGCCGATATCAAACTCTTTTGCACTCAATTTTTCCCAAAACTATTGTTCAACTCTTTAAGACATCCTCTTCACTAATTGTAGCATGTAACATATACGGACTGAACCACACAACCACGGATTACATCCGTAAGAACCCAAAAAAGATATATTATATTTCTATCCTCCAAAATGGCGGTCTTTTATTTACAAAAGTACTTCCACTCTCGTGTTTCCACTTATTACCGAACTCCAAAAACTTAATAACATAATAACATACTAAGTATCTTACAGACAGCTATTGGTAATCCGGGTTTCTCCTTTTCTGTCTTCACTACTCCCATGATTCCTCGTTACGGGTTTTATAATAGCCGGTGCAAGGCAGTACTATATTACAATCTATCAGTAGGTCATGCAATCCGAATAGTGAAAAACGAACCCTCATGGGACACAGATCATGCACGCAAACTGGGCCACCAGTATTGTGTCTTAGGCCTGTTTCAAACGTTGAGTTTTGCAGCAGTCGAATGCATTTTATACAAAAGATAATCAGAACTACAGCGTCATTATGCTTTGTGGCAAATGCGTTCGACTCATGCAAAATCGGACGTTTGAAATAGACCTTTTCCACTCTATGAGAATATGCTGTAAAAGCTAGCATGAGCTGCAAGGAGAGGACACCTTATTCCGAATTAGTGGTGACAAACAAGCAACAGAAAGTGTCCAAATTAGCCGAGCAATAGAGGCATTGCAATTTCCCGTTGATAAACGTGTTTTTATTTACTCTTTTGGGATACTTTGAAAGAATTTTTAATCATGCACTGCAAGACTTCTCTGCACGGCTGTTACGCTACTCTGCATGTTTTAAGAGTCAAGACAACTGGGAAGCAGAAAAAAAAGCAAAACAAAAGAAAAGCTACCAGGTCATCTCAAAGGGAGAAATATTATAAAAAAAAATTTGAACCATCTTAATAACTGAAAATAATTGTAGTAATTTATGAAGTAAAGATTGTTTAAAATATAACCTTTACAACATTAATGATAATGATAACTGTTAGACAAAATCGAAGCCGCACACTATACCTTGAACTAGTTGATTTTATTTATCGTATAACGGTTCAACTACAAACAGTATAAACCAAATATTATTATAAACTTAACAGCACAAACACCTACAACTGAACCACATACAAGTACATACATATTTACTTACAGATTTTGGTTATTTGTCCGGCAGAAAATCGTTCGTTGTATTTTAGCGATAAATCATTGTACATGTACACAAACCACTAGTTTATATATTCTGGTTTTCATGCATTAATGAACTATTGACTTCCTTTTCCCGTTTGAAATCTACAATAACTTTCAATGAAACACATGGCATTCGGCTTAACAATCCTTTCGTGAGATTACACTCTTCGCCTGCAACTTCGTGAGCAGTAGGGTTTAAATTGAGTTTTGTTTTCAAGCTTTTTTACCAAAACATAGACAATCACCAGCCTCTTGGGTGATTATCTTACTGTGATAGTTCAACCAGTACAATACTAGACTAATATGCCTCTCGGATAAACTGACCTGCAAGATATTTCTCACTGCAATTCTTAATATTTCAAATAATTTTTTAATACATTTACAACATCCAGAGTGCTTGTTGTGCAGAAATAAGCAGTTGCAAAGATTTCTTTTTTAGCTACTAGTCTGCCTCAGTTATGTAAAATATGCACACGAATCCAGCACGGAAAATTTGCTGCATGTACTTGCAAAAATTGTCGAGAAAACATGGTGATAATTTTGTTCCATTCCATGTGCACGTTAATGTCCACCAAATTCTACTACATTTGAGTAGTGTGAAAAAAAGGGTTTTGCAACAGATATTCCCTTTTCAGCCCGGAAATCGTCATTTCAGCCACTTTTAGAACCGAAACACATATTTTCTACCGTTTTAGCTCTGAAACACCTATTTCAGACTAGTTTTTATCAGGAACGATCGAAGAGCACATCAGGACAAACAAAAACTGATTTATTAGTTTTATTATGTAAATGGATTAAATGATAGGATCCGATTCTAGGACAAACAAAAAATTGATTTACATTTATTAGTTTTATTATATAAATAAATGAGCACCGAACAAAACCTTAAAATGTTGCAAAATGCATAGAATCAAAAATTGAAACTTTTTGAAAAAAACGATACAACTATAAGTAAGAACAGTATGAAAAAATCTCAACAACAAAATTATTTACTTATTGATATTCAAGAACTTTTGGAAAAAAAAATATGAAAACAAACCTAATGAGAAAAAACGTGTTGCTCGAAGTAAACAATCTAAACCAGAAAATAAGGAAATATTAAACAAAACGATATCAATGCAAAAAATTCCAATGAAAGAAGATAATAGTGAGAGAGAAAAAAAAATAAAAGACGTAGATAAATTTGTAAAAAAAGGAGGGATTATAAAACATGAGGGTAAAACATATACACCAGAAGATTTAAATAAGATGGTAAAATTTGATAAAACTCAAGATTTTAAACGTTCTCATTGGCGACAGGTGGCGACACGCGTAATTTGTTCTATTTGCGTCGAGTTGTCTTTAAATGTAATTTCCATTGGGAATACTGCCTCTATCGCCATACAACTACAACCATTCGAAAGCTTATAAAATTATCTTTCGATTGACCCCTATTGTTTCGGGTCAAGTATAGTTTTTCTACTTGAAGATCGTGTTTGAAGTTTCATATTACAGTCAGCCGATGAGCAAGTTTTGAATATATTACCAAAATTTACATAGAAATATCAAACTTTAGCCATGGTTCATACCAATGAGTTTTTAGTTCACGTTACAAGGATTATTTTGGTGTGATTTTTATCTAAAATACTCCAGTAGAAGTATTTTAATTATTTTTTGAAAATCGGCAAATTGTTATGATATTGTAAGTTTTCCGCCTCAGTATATATTCAATATAGGAAAAGACAAAAGCTCCGCCTCTGTTTTACGCCTAGACGACAAAAAACCACCATTTTGATGCTAATTTTCGCGCGAATCCATTCCCGGGGTTTATTTTCCCTTGGAGGAGCGCAGTTCCGAGATATAGGCTCCGAAGCGCGTGCGGAAGTTGGCGGCCGCTCACGATAATTGGATAAACCTGGCTGACACATATGAGATTACATGAATGCTCATAAAATTGGTTCTATTCAACGGATTTTCTTCAAATTTTCACTGT
>JAOBYK010494899.1:0-13270 GCA_025434845.1 Phenganax subtilis | reverse complement strand
AATATAATTTATGCATCTGACTAATTTGCAATGCCTATACAAAAATCAGTGTTCCGTTTTTTTTGAAACACACTGTATGGAACACACGCGTACGACTCTAATTTGGTAAATGACGTAATGAACATGCTGAAAGGTAGTTCCCACACATTCATAGTAGGGTGCATTAGCAGTCGGGTAAACATTATAAATTGGGGTGCTGGAAGATTGACTATAGCAGTTGGTAACTCTTTATCAAAGTAACTAAATACAAGGTCCATCTGCGAAAACTGAGTTTTGATGAACGTTGAATGATTGTCAATCAGCTTGGCTGAAATACCTGCGAAAAAATCTCTCAATTTACGACGTGGCAATTGAAAATTTAGAATATTAAGAATTGCCAGTCATATAAATAACACAAAAGACTCTTAATTGCGAAGAAAACCATTCCACACAATCACAGGTGAAATGTTATTTGATTTCTAGTCTTAATCTTACTTGCCAAACAGATTTATCTCTAGCTTTTAACTTATAATTCTAAGCTATACTCTCGGCAGTGAGAAAAGTTTTCTCTTCTAAAATATTAATATATTTTTTCTGTTTAACATTATGTTTCGCGTGACATAAAACTATATATAGTAATTGACTCAATTTCAAAGCAGAAAAATTGCAACGATGGTATGCAATTCGTAAGTAGTCCAATAGAGATGACCATCAAGGTTATGGTTGTCAGGTGTGCATTTTGGTGTGCATTTTAACTGAACTAATAACCATGTCTACATAAACATTGTTACATACGTGGCACATATCTGAAAACGACGGCAGGTTTCACTTTGGCATTGTCAACCAAAGGTTGCGAGTTTGAATTCCGCCGTACCCTGGCTATAGTCGCACTGGTATATGGTGAGGAAATCTTTGAAGAAGCTACAAGTATATTGCACTACACTGGTTAAACAATCCAGTTTCTTGATTTCACAGGCATACAGCATACCCAAGACTAATTAAACATAGTACCACTTCTTAGAATATGTTAAAATAGTTGACAGCGGCCCGTGTATATGACAATCTAGCATGCTAATAGTAGTCCACTGTTTCCACTTTGCAAAGGCTTTCACAAAAGAAAACTTAGAGCTTATACAGATGACATGGTAACATATTTAATGAATCTGGTGTGACTTGTTGACTTGGTCATGGTCTGCTAAAATAAACTTTGTAGGACTAGCCCTTCACTTTAGCTGACTTTCCGTAAAAACTTGATAAACATTATCCATATTATGTAAATTTTTAATTTTTGGTTGGAACCCAACTGTGATAATCAAAACTGTTTGAAACTGAAATATGCAAATAGAATGCTCCAACAGCAATACGGGAAAATGAATTTTCCTCGCGCACCAAAAACCGTAGGATTCCAAAAATAGCACTCTCTCGTCACTTTCAATCTTGGAATGCCTTAAAGGACACTATTTTCAGGGAGGACGTTGTTTTCAGACTTTTGAAACAGGAGACATGTTTAGTTCTGGATCAGAACCAATAGGTTGATTGTTAACTTTTGAAATGAACGTATTTTTTTTCTGAATAATGCAGTTAGATTCACAAGGATTGTATTCGGTTAAGAAACTTACTTTGTTTTTGTTGTTGAAGAAATTATGATTTAGATATGATTTTGACTTGAGTCTATCGGCCGCTTAAGCCAACCAGGCTATTAACCAGCAGCCCACAATATCAGGAACGGTTGCTCATATTAACAAACAGATTGGCCGGTTTACATTATCAAAATTTCTGTGATCAAAGTAGGAGTGTTTCACAGGGATATTCTACGTGCTGAAAAATTTGAAAGAAATATCAGAGTGAAGTAGTTCAGTGTTGAGCCGGCATTGCATTAGTTCCCTTAAATATATTTAGCAAGTCCTTGAAAACTAAGGATTTACCGATCTGAAATTTCCACTTTGATCACAGAAACTTTGACAGCGTAAACAGGGCTTTAGCCGTTGCCTGTTGTCTATTCAGACGTAGATACACAGTGACGTCATTGGTAAGAAAAAACTACCACATTAATTGTGGCGTCTCATGTGTATCTATTTCTAAACAGACAACGGCTAAATGTATAATCAAATGGCTTTATATAATAAAATAGAATAAAATAAAGTGAAAAAAGCTTTATTAAATGAAAAACACTCCTAGGAAATTTATGCAAGTAAAATAAAATTCCGCAGGGTGACGTCAGCCGTAAGTGCTTCGATTACTATATAAAGGTGAGTAACGCTATCCATGCGCTGCATATTGGTGTTTTGTAGCCATCATAAAATTTTCCATGCATCGCTATAACATAAAACTATGCTTGATATCTATTGATTGAAGTCTTTAATAATTTTAGCGTTTACGAAAATAGAAATTTTGGCGGTTTTTTGTCTGATAATACGAACTTTGAAAAATTCACTATCCGATGGATAATGCTATCTCCAACATTGGAGCAACCGGCGCTGGTCGTCAACTACTGCATCGTTGAGTGAAAGTTTCTGATAAGGAGTAGTTATTTTAAGAAGTAACTAATTGTATGGTAACTATATTATGGCCAAGCTAGAGAATTCTGTTGCCAGTAAAGCTCGTTTTCCACTAGCCGGAATATTCTGTCCGAATAATAAATCTAGCAACGTGATTGGTTCGCTTTATGTTGCTAGCCAATCAGTTTCGTAGATTTATATTCCGCACAGAAAATTCTGTCCAGTGGAAAACGGGTTTGAGGGCTCTTCAACTTTAATTCTTTTTTGCGTTAAAAAACATAGTTGCCATGATGCACTGACTTTCCGCACAGAACCACTGGCGATTTGGTGGCAGTTCACACAGTTCACTGTGTGAGACAACGAGAGATAGCTAGAAAATCACGAAAGGACCGTAGTTGTACAGTGTTTGGCTTGATTCCAAAATATCAACATAACAGTTGAGATTTCAATAGACTCTTTTGAAGACAAAGTTTTCAAGTTATCATCATGGCTCTTTTACATGTGGTTGTTGTTGTCAGCCTGTGCGCAGGTTGTGCAGCAATGAGCTTGTATCTTCTGGCGTTGTTCTCCCAAGTGCTTGCATACCTTACAGCTTTGGTTTATATCGCGCTAGCTTGCTTTTTTGTCTGGTTTGCTCGTGGCTTCTTGAGATGCCAACACGATTTGCAAGTGATACTAAATGATTGGCAATTTTATGTGAGTGTGGCAATAGTTTGGCGGGCAGTCAATGTTTTATCGCATGAAACAAGATTACGGACATGGAGATGACTCGAAAGTCGAGCAGTGCGAGAGCCAAACCATCAGTTACTCTTTATTCTTCCAAACATATCTACTCTCCCTCCTTAAAGCTTCGCTTCCAACGGGTCGGAATTGATGGGCTGTTATTCCTGGTAGATGCAAACGAGACGCAAACTGTAACTGTTGTAGTGACCTATGATAGCTCCGCTTGTATTGGGTCAAGGGGTGAAAATAAAACAATTATCTAAATTTGCATTCACTTGCATCTAACAACAATAATAGCTATAGATTGTCGTAATGATAAAGTTTCGATGTTTTTGAAGAGCAGAGTAAGGTTGAGTTATAAAATTATGCTTGTTATTTCTGACAATCTGGTTCACTGGTATGAGAACTTTAGCTTTTTTTACAGCCAAATAAAAGACTGTCTTTCAGAACTACTAAAATGCATACTATAAAATACAATCTGTAAGACCACAATGTATCATGGGATTGCTTTGCAGGCTTTTGGTTCGCATTCTTGTGGTGGCACACAGATTGCTCCATGATAGGTACGACCAAATGGAAATCAGGCATAAATATATTAATTTTAGAAAATTTTATATGTCTTATGAATCGCTGATACAGTTATGGTTTGGGGGGGTGGGGGTGGAAAGGAGATTGAGAAATACATCATTGTTGACATTAGCAAGTTTTAATTTTATAAAAGGTCTATTTGTAATATAAATAATTACATTCGTTTATGATGTTATGTCAATATTTATGTACTAGATTATTAAAAATATGTTTTTATTCCATGCCAATTGCAAAAGTTCCGTTATTCGAGCAACTTATCGGTCGAGAATGCATCGCACGAGTGTGAAGAAGACAGTACTTAATGCAGTGCTTACTTTTTTGTACTAAAAGTTAAAAGCTCACTAAACATTCATAAAGTCTAACATGTGACGTAAACATATGCTACATGCTTGGTAAAATAATTTGAATGTTTCTAACAGCACTCCAAGATTTTATTACTTACATTGAGTTATCAAAATAGTTTTAGCCTTGCTTTCGAGCTAGTGGCATATGTTTATTCAATTTTGTAGTGATACATATTTCATCCTGTGTACTGTCTGTTGTTGCATGCTTAAACGGAGGAATGCCTCGCATGGGACTTCGAGTACCGTTCGCATTCCTACCTTTTGGACATTATCCAATAAAGTATTTAAAACAAAAACATTCATTTTAACTGTATCTCGCTAGCTTGTGCTGAAATTAAACGTTTACTATAAACAAGCTTGTTTCTCTAATCACATATGATCGAGTTTTCAATCATGTTGTTCTCGAAAGCGAAACACTGAAAACGCACACTACAATTCTTTATCAAAGTAGTACTGTTGCCATAGGCCCATAGCTATAATAGTACTGCAACGTTACTGTAGTATCAGAAAATTGTGTTTACTTAGGAACCATTGTTTAAAAATTCGATTGACACTCACAATGACCGCGTCGAGTCGTCAAACCGGGGTATAGCGTCGTAAAATCTTAAGCTTGTTACTGATTATGATTGTGAAGCCGCCATCTTTTTTATTACAGTGAACTGTTAAACAACAAAGCAGATCGATACATCCGTGTTCATTTCGGAAATTCGAGTGAGCAAAACTGTCAAAAGAGAGCGTGCCAAAAATTCCTTCTTCAAAGAAACATTCAAATAAATTATTTTTCCGGACCAAGTTTCAAAGAATACACATCACAACCCACATAAGGTGTTTTCGAAACATGCACCATATTTTAATATTTACCATCATGAATATTTATTGTCATTCGAAGTTTTTTGGAGCAAACTGACTGAAATTAGGGAATACTTTTCATTCGAGTGTATGCGCATTACTCATTATTCACTTCCTATTACTCTGAAGTCGGTGAAATAAAATGGCTAACTTGTCAAATGTGCTATGGATACACTTAGAATCAAAGTATACATGATTCAAGAAGCCGAATGCCAACATCATTCTTCATAGTGGTCGTCTGTTCGTAATGGCAAAAAAATTGTCAGCTTTATTTGGATGTGGAATAACAGTTTTAACTTTAAACATTCTCAGGTTGAAGTAGTAATTCATTACAAGCTTCCGGCAACTATATCCTTCTACCCATTGAAAGCTATAGACTGATAACTGGCAATAAATTAAAAGCTCGGAGCTTCATTGCTTCGAACAAGGAATTTTTATTGGCACTGTTGCCCAGCCAGCATTTCGCACTTTTTGTTGGGCCTCGTTTGCTATACAAAGCCAGTAAAGAGGACTTAAAGTTCTGGAACGTTTTTTAGCTACTTTTTTGAGAAATGATGAAATGCACGCGTTTGGTACAATGCCAGTTGTGTGAGTCTCATGTGACTATGCACTATATAGCTGGCCGTTTTTAGTATTTAGCCATGAAATTAGCCCAAGACAGTAGTCATCATTTTACTAAACAAGTCGCTGTACGTTAATTTATTTTTGATGCAAGACTCTGTTGCCCACAGACATATTTTGCTATACGTATATACGGTCGACTTAATATAAATATATTGCATCTCAGCATGTTTAACACTTTAATTTGTTGTGTTAGCCCTTTTTGTAAATGCAGGCGAAGGAGTAATTTCGTGCTTGGCTTCCAGCTTTTCATAAAAAAATGCAAGTGCACGCTCATTAGTTTAAGTGTATACTTATAGGATGAACTTGTCACAGAAAAACTTGTCTGTTCTTTTTTTATACCCGCTTTACCTAATTACTCTTAGTCCGCCTTATGTCCATGCTTCTCAAAAAGAGGAACATTTTACATCACAATATCATCACATGATAACTTTGAGCCATAGCACTTATGAACAGTCTACCTTGCAGATCTCCCAAACAAGTCGGGCATCTGTGTTGGATCGAAAGGTGAACACTGCGCAAAAAACATGAAACTAAAACTGATCACGACAAGCTGGTATATAATTTCACAATATCGATAGGATTCACTTTTCTTGCGTCTTTGCGATATCCTGTATACAATTCAGTGTTTTCTTGCTGTCTTTATGTAAGTTAGTCTATGGGTGTAACTGTACGTGGGATGTTCTCATTCAAGACACCCCAATGTGTATAGCTATATATATATTTATGTCAATTTCCTACTTGAGACTGCAATTGTTAATGAATTGATACCTGTCTTTAATTAATCAGAGAACTTTCAAAAATAATACTATAAACTTTTTAAATAATTCATGAAGAATACTCAAATAATACATATGTCAATTAAGTGCACATCGGTTTCGATAACATAACGGAGTACTCTAATAATTTTTCCTGATGTATTGTTGAACAAGTCAATCCACTTGCCGACCTTTTTAGAAACAGTATTGATTTAAATCAGTCCAAAAAAACTTAACGAAGACTACTTTGGGTAGTCGAATCCGCCGCATTAAAAAGCAACTGTACGTTTGAAGTATACGCCACGCATAACGTTTTATTGAGCTGAAGATCTTAAATTTTTTAACGTAACTATTTATACCGTTGATTACTGATAGACGTGATAAGACGTTATGTTACATAATGTTTTCATACTGCATCAACTTTTGTACCGAGGGACCCTCGCGTTCGACCGCCATGCAGCAGTCAAGCGCATATCATCCGATTCAATACAACCACTCATTTTGTAACTATTTTAATTTATATTCACTAAGGAAATTATCCTTAATTCACAAAAATACCTATTTCGTGTAATAATTATTTTTGCTGCTGTAATAACCAAGGAAGTATGCAATGAAAGGCTTAAGGCTATAGTAGCAGCTTACTGGAAGAATCTGAGACAGACTTTAATATTTGCCTAGCAACTGGAATGTCTTTGAATAACAAAAGTGCGTTCACAAAGGAAGTCTTAGGAAAAACATTATATTAAAGGGGATGGACCGAAAGTCGTTTAACTAAGGTCTTTTGTTTCGGTGTTTCAACAAAGAGAGCTCTCTCAGCTCTTGCATAGCAGGAACATGTTTGGTAAGTTGACTAAGAGTATAAATACAAGTTCGAAGTTGGCTTTCTCATTGTAAACGCCTTCAAGTGAGTTTTAGGTTCTGAACTGCAGTTGACTGAAACAATATTTGAGACTCACAACACTTGAATTATCAGAGGTAAGAAAATTGCTGTTCACTCTATCAAGTGAAGACTTCATAAAAGAGGCATGGTTATATATTTGATGTAGCTTGTAGATACTATGAAGTATATACGCTATAATGTCTAGCTCTTCAATACACTACTAATTTATGATAAAGTATTGTATATGCCGGAATAGTTTTGATAATTTCATATTTTTGCGATAAAAATTCAGTGTAGCTTTCAGTATAGCTTTGGCCAATAAAAATTACAAATACAACTATGATTTTGAAAGAAAGGGCTTTTCTGAAAAAAGTTCTCCGCAGTGAATGAAGCATGCAAACAGCATAATGGTTAGAGTTAATCTGCGTTAAGCCGTATATTGATGAGCAGGGGCGTAACCGTTACTATTGAAAAAGTTCACTAATGTCAGGATGAGTGACAATAAAGGCTCGGATCCGGTTTTCAACTAATGAAAATAATTAATAGAAAACTTAGCAAACTTTATCATTCACAGATATCACGTTTGCCTATATCACTTTTCCACCAGCGGAATTTAAACGGTAATATTTAGCTGCGTACTTTTAAAGCCTGCATGGCGTGCACGAGAGCTTTCCCCTGGTTAGTTGTGCACGCTTGCTCAACACATAGCTTACCATTTGCAGCCAAGTTCTATAACTGTTTATTACAAATTAAACATGTTTGATATCTTTTACCTCACGACGGGAAAATCTCACCGTGTGCGCTGCAGGTGAGCTGCTTGCACAATCAGAGCAACGGGCAAATAAGCAATAACATCTCGTTCTTTTGTCGCATGATAGACATAAAGATGGCAGCATATACAATGTAGTAGTTAATGATAACATTTTGGAAGATAAACTGTGTGACTTGCGGTAGAATTATCCGTACGTGTTTGATGTTCGCTCATCCGATCCAGAACAGGAATAAGCGTTAACGGCTTGCAAAATAACGGCGAAGTAATTAGCTCAACTTCAGGCTTTGAATTTTGTCAAATAATGATTTTTCATTATTTTGAAGCTTTGGCGGTTATCCCCATGCATTATGATGAGCGGCTTGATCAGGGAAAATATATTTCATGTGCGAAACCATGCCTGTAACCACGTTAAACGCGTGGTCAGTAGAGCTGGGCCGGTTGTATAAAAGTTTTAACTAACGTTTTACTGAACTACAATTTTGTGGTTAAAAAGTAGTTAAATCTTGAATAGGTGATTCTGGTTGGTTGATATTCTTACTTAACTGTAGTTAACTTTGACGGCGGTTTTATACAACCTACCCCAGATGTAGCATGGCTTTTCAATATTCACATTCATATTCACAAACAGCAGCATATGGATGTACGTTAACAACGCGTTTAGTTTGCATGAGACGGGCCAGCCCAGTTTAGCCGGGCTGAAATGTTTCTTTTGCATCTTATTGCCGCTTCAATGTTTGTGTAAAACAATATTGGAAATAACATTCAGAATGCACTAGGCACAACGCTGCCCCGAAGATAATTCAAATACTATTTTGATAACCAGGGAATATTTTCGTGACAAAACTCAGCCCGGCTTAACCGGGCTTAACCGTGCTGGCCCGTCTCATATGAAAACATTATAAATTTCCACGCGGCTAATTAGAGCGTGGCATACAATTAAAGAGTCTGTCTACTCAATTGAATCGATTTTCTATGTTAATATTGGTTTTGCGATAAACGCAATAAAGGCAATTTCATAGGAATCTTCATAAATTAATTCTATCTTTAAAATGCCCTTTGGCCATGCGTTCACGATAGTTGCATTGTTGCATGATTGGGCGTGTCATATTCCCCAGTATAGTAAAGCTATATCAATAAACTTCAATTAAAGCTATAGCTTTTATAGCTTTAAAAGTTTCAATGATTAACTTCACTGTAGATTATACAAGAGCAAGCAAATCAATGAAACACAATCTCATTTTTTTGGGCTTTTCTATGCATATGTAGATACAAAGTTATTACCTTTTTTCTTGATAAATGTAAGAGACTGATTACATGAGCCGGGCTAGCTCGGTTAACCGGGCTGAACAGCTTCTTTTGCATCTTATTGCCGCTTCAAAGCTTGTGTAAAATAATATTGGACATAATATTCAGCTTGCACTAGGCCCTAGCCTGCCCCAAAGTTAATTCAAATATTGTTTTCGTAACCAGGAAATATTTTCATGACAAAACTCAGCCCAGTTAACCGGGCTAGCCCGGCTCATGCAATCAGCCCCTGTCGTGTAATGCGTATAGCTCATTCAAATCTACGTATTGCAGTCCGTTGAGTTAGATCATACTACGTCCACGAAAAAATGCAAAACTTGATAATGTGGAATTTTGATGGTTTCAATCAGGAAATCGTTTTGACGTCATATGTAAAGGAGTTTAAAGGGAAAAAAAACCCTTTCATATAAAACGTCTCACGCACTCTCATGCAGAAAAAGTTCCGCATATTATTGTTACTTTTTTTGGACTGGACAGCCTGCCTGAAGCTATTGATCTTAGCCATTTTATTACATGCATTGACATCCAGTGTATCAGCACAATTACGAAGGTATAGAACATTAAAAACCTATGACAATTACTCTTTTGCATGAACAATCATGTTTTGTTTGCCAAAGCATTAAAGCGCTGTTTACGTCCGCCAACTGCTAGAATTCACTCAAACAAGTGCTTTGCGGCTGTAAATTTCTATCAAATAAAAATTACATACAGTATTGGACCAGTCTGGCTGAAAACAATTCACATTGAACAGACTGTAGCTAAAGCATCGAGAAATAAGTATTTGAAGCACAAAGTATCTTGCACTTCATTACACTGCAGTAAACACCGAACATTCTGTTTTGTTTTACAGACATTTAAGGCTTCTTTGCTTTTCTTTAAATCAAAAAGGCGTACGTTTAATGTTTTTACATCTCAATATGTTTACTAGAATCCTCAGCAAATTTTTGCAAAGTCCCTATGAAATTCCGACTACTCTCAATCATCCCCAGAAATCCATCGAATCGAAAAAATATTGCCTATAAAAATCCTGGAAAATATCCCTCAAAGTCCCAATGGATTTTCGAGTTTCCAAAAATCTCTTACGCTTTTTTTTGGAAGTAATACACCCTTCGACTGTACAATTCAATCAACGGGTCAGTGATAAACGATGGGATGAAATATACTGCATAACTACTACTCCCTTTCATAACCAAAACTGCGTTACTGACTTTCGGGATTCAGCGGCCCTGTTCTGTAATTTGTGTTTTGATAAGTTACTTTGCTTTGTGCTTTGTGGCTTTTGCGTGCTTTATTCCCATTTTTTTTCTGAAGAAATTCTCTCGGATGCGCAAGACTTGCAGATATGCTACTCTCATGACCTTCTTCAAGTTCAAGAGCCGGCTTTTTTGATGAACTAAAATGAGCAAAAAGCTATAAAAAGATCACTGTACTCTAGGTCCTAAGGCAACGTAATATTGATCATGAAAAAAAAGGATTGCAAAGTCTGAACTTCCTGCCCAGTGTCATCCATTCTGCATGGTCACCCATCTATTTTTAAAAGATATCTCACTTGGCAATGAATTTTCCACATAAAAACAATCAATATTTAAAAAACGTGTCGCCATACAGTAAATTTTTCACTTTCGCGTGTTTGACACGGACATAAAAGTTTAAATTGAATTAAAACCCATGCATGTCATTAACAGTCGGAAAAAAGGATTGTTTAGAATTTTAAATTTTAAATTATTTATTATTTATTTTCTCGTGCATTTTTCAAAAGTAGGAATTTATTTTTACTCGCGTTTACATGCATGTCGAAAACGCGTCAGTGGAAAGCTGTTTGACATGACGCAATAGCGTAGGCTGCTCTTCTATTTTGACCCTTTACTTGACGCTTCTCCAATAATACAACATGTTGTTTACTCCAACTAAAACAAGACTGGTTTACTCATCAGAGACGAGCAAAGAATTTCTAGCAAATGGCAATTACTCTGCCGTTAAAGAAATATAAGAGTCAAACTTTTCGTTTGCGAACTGGATCAGGTTCTGAGCAGATATGATTAGCAGCTTTTCGAAATTGTTGTTTCTCACGGCAGCTTTCGTTGGTTACTTGGATAGAAAAATGAATTAATGGACTATATACTATGGGTAACAAAAATTATTCAAAAACATGGGAAATCTACTTCAATAGCAAAACACCTGGCATTAGCAATCTTGAATTATGCTTTATAAGTTGTAACATTAGCATTGAAGAAAATTCTAAATTTTCTTGGAATCTCTGTAGTCTTGTTGTGGTAGTTTCTTTTGAGGTTTATAATTAAACTTCTCTACTTCAAGAACGGATAAACCACTTGAATGCACCCTGGAAAAATCTATCATTGTCAAGTACACTCAATGCCACATACTTAAAATATAAAGACGGCAAGCTTAAAATATATCAATTGCAGCCTAGTGACGTTTTTTGGGTTTTTTTAGGTGCGTTTTGTCTAGAATATTTTAGCTGACGTTCGAAAATTATTACGTTCTAATTATGAGCGCATGATTATTTGGAAAATCATGTCAATCGCGTCGAGCCCTTCGAACATATATTCCGTACTATCAATCAATGACAACGTAAAATTTTTTCATAAATCAAACTTCTCTTTTCTTCTTAGTTCAGGTATATTTGACCGTTTATGAAAAAGAGTTGTCGTTATTCTGGAAGATGATTGCAGTTTATCTAGTTGTTATCGCACAGGTTTGTATCTTTTTATCAAGATTCAATTTACTATTTTGTACAATTTAGAATTGGTTTTGTCCTTTTTGTTTGAATAAGTCTCACTAATCATCATTCAGCAGCTCCCAAAGACGACGTTTTTATCTAGGCAACAAAAAAGAAATCCATCGCCAACTATCTTAAGTTGTCTGAATGTTTTCATGTTGATTTATATCTACTACAAGACTTTGTAGGCACACATGTGAATTTTTTTGTGCACAGATATAACTTTAAGTTTAAAAATTTTCAAAGTTTGTGTATTTTTATATCATGTGCGGAAAAACTAACTAAAAGGAAGTTTGTTTATTTTTCTGCACGAATATAATGTACAAAATATGCAAATATCCAAAGGCTCTATTTTCCAAATATTACAACATTTTGGTGTGGTGATAGTTTTCCTAACGTTTCATAATATTATATATGATACGTTTTCAGTATACGTGAAGGACTCTATACTTGATAAATCTTGAGCAAAATGACTGTTAAAAAGTGAGGGGGTAACACAATAATCATCCTTATCAGCTGAAAATGTGGGGAGACTGTCTGTCCGCTGCGTCCCGCGAGGATTGGCGTTCTTGTGCAAAATATGTACGCGGGGGACCTGAATGGAGGAATGATCTCAAGGTCTACTCTTTCAATTAATAAGAATGAATAAAGTAGCATGTGTGTTCTTTTTCAGATTGTATTGCTAACAGCAGCAATGGATCCTGCAGCGCAGGAATGTATAATTTGTGGTGGTTCTGTGGTAAGGTTGTGGTCAGTGCATAGTCATGTTGGTGATCGATATCTTAGGATAGTTCCAGATGAGAATACTACTTTTAATAGCACTAATGTAAAAGTGGACTTTGGTGGTGTAGTGGATATTGATGACAATGACGACACAAATGTAGACGGTAAGTTTGCGATTTTCAGGTACATAATTGTGACTTTACTACTTAAAATTCTAATCTTTATCTTAAAGTGAGATAAAGTTTTGTGGAAATCATTTTAAAGACTAAGCCATAAACGTTTAATTTTTCGGAATAACTTTAATGGGTATTATTAACAAAAGAAAAGTCAAAAACCTCGCCGTCGATCTTTCATTGATGTTCAAGACCACCGCGCGAATCGAAGATGTATTGTAATTCTTTCTAAGCTTCTCCCCCCCCCCCCCACACTTCTCGTTTTGTACTCCAAATATTTGTAGTGTATGGGAACCACAGATCTAGAAGCTAAGGCA
>JAOBYK010494788.1:0-13273 GCA_025434845.1 Phenganax subtilis | reverse complement strand
AACCCTAAACCTTATGGCAAAAAGATCGCGAGAGTTTAGTTGCACTAACAAAATGTGACAAGTACAGTACAGATTTTCGGAGCAAAACCCATGCCTGGGTGTAAACCCAGGGTTGGATTTGACACTTGACAGGAACTTCACAAAAAAAAACAGCTCTTTGAAGCGATCTTAAACCCTAAACGTTGTGGCAAACAATCACGAGAGTCTAGTTACCATAGAGTTAAGGAAAGCGCACGTTTTTGAAAACAATCACCATGCGGAGTGCAAACACAGGTTGGACTCAACATTGAACAGGAGCATTTGGAAGAAAGCAGCCATCCTAAACCCTAAACTGGCCACAAAGTTCGGGGCATTTTAGCTTCAAAACAATTCAGGCAAGTACAATATTCACAAACTTTTGTTTTTCGGGTAGTATTCACAAGTATGGTAGTGTGACAAACCTTCCACACACAAATAAAGGAACATGTTCTATTTATGACAAACAAACAAAGAAAACGTATAGAGCTCCCCGCTGCTGAACCTTTGTTGTGATGCCCAAAAAGAGGCAGGCGTGCTCAGACCATGCTCAATCGACGTGCGCTGAAACATTCCCACGGCCCACTGTCGATCTCATTCAGATAGGCTGATCTTTTACGAAAGCGAATCTAGCGTACAGACTAAGTTTGCTGAGCAACCGGTGGTGTGTTTGCATGCCACGGCAATGTGCATGTGTCATCCGAGTCTTCCATGGCTGCTGAGGTTGGGCAGAAGAAGATCTATTTAGCGGCAGGGCCGTTGCCCGCTTTTTGTGCACATGATCAGGGCTCTCGCGGCCGGCCGCTCAAAATCGGGTGAGTGGCACAGGGTTTGATGTGTTTTGCTCTGGACTGACTAGTCACGCAAGTCTAAGTGTCTGCTGAAAGCTTTGGCCTTTTTGCAACCTTCAGCTTTAGTGTTCCATTGTCATTTACAAGAGATTTTGGATCAAAACTCATTGAAAACCTTTGTCATCCCGGTCCCATGCCAAAGCGGAAGTCGAGTGGGGGCGATTCGAATGCTGCGAAGAAACCCGGAAAAACGGTGAAGACGCCTGTGTGACTTGTCCGTGCGCGGAACAATTGGTGACGTGGTTCCTCGATCGAAAGACAATTAGCTATTTCCATCTGAACCTTTTGATTTGGCTGGCCATCAAACTAGCAAGATTTCTGCAGGGTGTTTGGCCATTGCCAGGTTTTACGAGAAGGTGGTTCCAGTTGGTGGAGCAGACAAATACATAAAGGTAGCCCCTACAGAGGTGGGGCATGTTTCGCAGGCATCGTAGCAGTTTCAATATGCGCTTGCGCGCAGGACGTGACGTTTGCAGAATGGTTGGACACCACGTTTCCGGAGCCAAGCGCCTCGAGGCAGGTTTGTTGACATTAATTTGCAGAGTTGGAAATTTCCTGTTTCTTGGGGGGTCCGTTTGGAACGCCAAAGAAAAAGGACATTTGGCATGCAGAGTGGTTGGACACCACGCTATCCGGAGCTACACACCTTGAGGCAGTTTTGATTTCTTTATTTTCGGGAGAGCCGTGTGTTGGTGGCAGGACGGACTACGCCCGTGAGGTCGTTTCTGGTCCTTGCAAACTACGCCCATGGCACCTTGGGTTCAGGGCAGACTTTGGCTACAGTTCTGTGGCAGAGCCAGAGGATTTCCAACTGCTGTTGGAATCTATCGTATGCACGTATGCACGGGGTGAGCGCCTAAGATTGTCGCGTGAGGACCTCGTCCGTCATGGGGGTGATTTTTTCTTTGATCAGGTTCCGGACTGACTCAGACAACATCCCGGGCGTGGAACGGCTGGCCATTATGCGGCCTTCCACAACGATCCTGGAGCATTCGTACGTTGAGTGCAGAAAGCTTCCTGCGAGGAGTGGTCGCCTTAATCTGTAGCAGCAAGAATTGCACGTGCGGTAAAGCTCGAGTTTTGCTACTGCCGGCCCTCGCTCAACCAGGTGACCTGCTGGCGCCCTTCTCGGTGGGCTACGTTAAGGGTTGGAGGAGGGCGACAGCGTTTTTGCTGGCTTGTGTGGGTATCAAAGAGCTCAAGATGGACTTGGACATTGTGCCAAGGGATTTCAAGGCCAAAAGATTTGCATTTTAATGATTAACTTTTAATGTTTTGTTCAAGCAGGTGGTTGGAGACGACTCACGCGCGCAACTTTGCTGCCTTTCTCATTGTCGTTCCACCAAAGAGCTTTGTAAAGCACAACTGTTTGGAAAACATGTTTCAAGAGGTCTCATAAACAAAGGACTTATGTTGTTGACTGCGCCCTGGCCCTCTCACGCCTCAGCTGCGAGGATAGTAGTTTTCTGCTCTCCGTCAGGGTGAAAGGATCTTGACAAGAGTGGTGTTTTCTATTTTGTTGGTAATGAACTATGACCGGGCAATAGTCTATAGCAGTCAGTGCAAAACCACTTGCACCGACCCTACAACATGACTTCTCTCCTCCAAATTCTTCACTTGCAGACCAAATCGATTTGGGTGGGAGGTTGGGAAGTCGCGGCGACTCAAAATATATAAAGAAATCAAAACATATGTAAAAGTAAACTAAAATAATAGATAGAAACAAAACAGTTTGAGACATTATGTATTTCTACGCGCGCGCATACATATATATATATATATAGAGCTCTGTGCAAAGCGCGCAGCGCAATCTTTGAATTGGCGCTCTGTGTGTGGACAGTGCTCTGAGGGTTGGGGGGAAGATTGGTGGAGTTTATACTCCTGAGGTTGAAAGTTCCGTTGAAACGTTTCAATCAACTCTTGTGATAGCCAGACGGATCGGTCAATGTGCTGACCCCATCCTTTGCAGGCGACCGCGCACACAATTTGCTGTACGCAATTACTTAGGTGTCACTTTTGATTTGCTAAGTACTTATAAGTCACTTAGAAAAAACTAAAAAAGTTATACCGTAAATTTTGTAACTGTAAAAAACCTTGATTTCTTTAATGTTTGCAAATTGCAATTGTTGAGCTCCAAAGTGTACAAAAAGCCATTGTTGAATTTTCAGACTCATTGGCTCATTGGATTTTAACTTACTAAGGTGTTCATGCTAAGCCGAAGCAAAAATACAATGCATAGTCAGTGTGACGTGATTTTTTCAAAAACATGACCAAATTTCAAGTTCTTTGATTTGAGCCGCTGATATGTGGTCCTCACCGCAGAAAGTAAAACAAAGAATATTCTGCAAACTATTTGTTTTGTATATATATGTTTACATGTGTATGATGACTGTTATTTGTATAATATAGGTTGACGATTCATTGCTATAAATAGTATATAGGATAATACATGTACACACGATAGAGATATATAGTATATATGATATGATATGCAAATGTCATTTAAGTATTAAATATTATATTTGCTTACAATACGTGTATACACAAAAGGTTTGATTGCGCTGTCATCATCGACGATAGAAACTGCATTTTTCGATATATAAACCGCACATAACACATTTGAAATATATATTTAGACACTGTTTCACAAATTTATTATACTTATATACATATGTATGTACACCTGAATATCATATACAAAGAGTTGTTTGAATGCGCGGTAATCACCGCATATATGAAAGCATGCGGTAATCACCGCATATATAAAATAACGGTAAGAACCGTTTCAAACTGCGGTGATGACCGCAATTTTTTTCATCGCAGGATGATGATCTCATTTGCATCCTTGCTACAAAATGTAGTTCTCAATGCCGTTTGAAGAGCTTGTAGTGGTACAATGAGGTCATCCTTTGTTTTGGCCCAACGGCTCCAAAGCATGGAGCTCTTGGGTCCTCCTGCCACGAAGCGTAGTTTGACTCCTGCAACTGAGATTCTATCCTCAACGCCACTGCCTGTTTGTACTTTTTCTTGCACACATCCCAAGACTTGTATAGCCAAATGTTCATCCATCATCATCACATTTCCAGCCTTAATATCACCCCAGCAGCAAAACACATGTCTTGCAACGCGCACATTCTCTGTCGATGAGGAGTCCAGCTGTGCTCGAAGGATAATTTCGTCCCTTGTGAATGAGTTCAACTTCTCTGCATCATGTTCCTGCCATCTCAACAAGATAGCTTTTTCAAAACCCTCCAAACGACTGATGCGAGGACAAAGCACATGTTTGAAGGTGTTGTTCTTCCGCTCACCAGGGAAACAATCCAACAAAATGCCAGCATCCAAGGCTTGCTGCTCAATGTGACTTGCAAAGTGGTGTTTGGGACGAACTTTGTCAGCTGTGTAACACGTGATGAAGAGTTCCAGGTGTGCTTGCTGCAGCTTTTGGAGTCCGTGTATTGTATCAATGCAGTTCTTTGCGTTTAGAATATGGGACGTCACTCTCCACAACGCAATCAATGATCTGACATGTGGTCGCATCTCTTCACAATTATCCAACATTTCGATTGCAAAAAAACTCAGCAATGGTAAAACATCCAAGCACTGTGATGCACTTCCTTTGTAGTCCTGGCCTTCCTTCAACAATTTTGCAGAAACCAAATCTTTGAGGTTTCCAGAAGTATCAATTCCAGACGCGTTTGTTCTGTCCCAGCAGCTGGAAAAGAACAATTCTAGTTGATTCCGGGCGATCCCAGCAAGCCTGGTTGCTTCAGTGAAAAAGAGGCCAACTTCACAATTGACTTGCCCATTGCTCCAATAGCAATGCATTGCGTCATAGTGAAACCTAGAAGGTTGCAAATATGGTTTGATGCCTGGGTCCAAGAAACACACTGCATCATTCACAGTCCAGCCCAAAAGTTTCTGAGCTTCCTCCAATTTCGCTCGACTTTGATTGTCTCGAATCACTTGTAAATGCGTAAGGATATCCAGAATGTCATTGTCATCCACTGCTGTGAAAGCAGAAAAATCGCTGCAAGCTATTGAAGCTTTTCCCATGAATTTGGCCATGTCATCTCTGGCAGATGAAAAGGCATCGCAATGAATACAAGGCCTAAGGCCACTAGCGCCTTTCGATCCTGAGCATGCCTTCAGCGCGGCTTCGTCTGCTATCAGAAACAGGGTCTTTGTAACAATCAGGGTCTGTGAATCAAGGACTAAACCAGTGAGGAAAGGTGTTGCCATGCGCAAGGTTCGTGTAAAAAATTCAGCAACACCACCATGAAGCTTATCAGCTTCAGAATGTCTCAGGACTGCCACTGGCCACCAAACATTCACTGATCGAAATTTTGCCATGTTTTTGTAACAGAAATATATGCAGTAGCTTTTTCGTCGGTTGTCAGGCGCAAGTATGTTACCAGGCACGCACTCATCAATGTACAAGATTCCATCAATGCCATCGGGACGATTTTCCTGCTCTGCCGCAAGATGTTTTTTCAAGAACTGCACATAGTCAGGCTGTTTTTCTTGCAGGTAGTCAATGTACTTCTGAATGCTAGTTGCATAGAGGGTGACTTCGCCATCCTCTGTTGTGACCACCTCAGAAACAATGTTGTCCATGAGCTGTTGGAATCTCACACGTTCAGATCTCATGCGGCTGTTGTTGATTTTTGAATCATTGCGGAGCCTTCCAATAATTGTCCTCAAAGAAGTGTCAGTGACCGGCAGGCCGACACAAGAAAAGAAATCTTCTTCTGATTTCCTTTTTCGGGCCATGGGAAATTGGATGATATGCGTTCAACTTCCACGTTCATTTGAATGTTTGTCAGTTGTCGCAAGGCTATTATTTCAATTGGGATGTGTTTGTCAAATGGCTATTCTTTCCTATTTTGTCTTGAACGCTAGTCTCTTGTCAATTGTTAGAGTTTGCTTGGCAAATGTAGTGGCTACTTTGTCTTGTTCTGGAAATCAGCTATCAAAACAAGACAACCGTTGCTGAAATACCGCTGCGGTAATTCCCAATGAAGTGATTCCCAAGGAAGCTTGCTAAATAGAAGTGTCGGTGATGACCGAATACAGTTACACAACTTTATTACACTTAGTGTCGGTAAAAACCGGATGATATACCTTCAATATATTATAATGTGTACAGCTTTTGTTAGTACAGGTGAAGTGAATCCCAGTGAAGTGTTTTCCCAGGAACCTCCCCAAATAGACATTTTTCACTCATTCCGCATCAGCTCATAAATACTGAATCAAGTTCATTCAAAAATCTGATGCTCACTTCTTTTTGTAAAAGTTCCTTTTGCTGCCCTTCTTCGTAGTTTTTTTCTTTTTCTCTTGGGTTGTGGCCTCCTGCTTCTTTGTCTCAGGGACGCAGTGTCTTTGTCTCCCTCATCGTTGCTCTCACGCTCATCACTGCTGGTGTTGTTGTCCTCACCTTCGGACTCTGGCCACTCACCATTCTCCTTTTTCTTCGCTGTCACAGCTGTGACAGCTGCCATCAAAGCCAACATGGTAGGGCTGAGGCGGGTGTTGCTCATATCACCCATCATAACAGAACCGTCCGACATGATGCTAAAGCCTGAAGGAGGAGCCTCCATGAGCACAGGGGTGACGGAAAACACAGGGCACTGGAACTTCTGAACCAACATTCTATGGGGAATCATCATCAAACATCTTCCCAAAAGAAATACTTAGCGGTGATGACCGCAGCAAAGAACACTAAGTGTTATTCACGAGATTGTTTCAGCTACAGCGTGGGCTGTCTATCTGCCAAAACACACGGAGATGTAGTTGCTGAACAACAAGTGAACATGATGAGTCCTTGTTTAGAGCAATTCCAAAAACATACAAGGAAGAGTTGCTGCACCTCCGTGTGGACACCAAATATGAACTTCGGTCCAGCCACTAGCATATGCTGTACCCACAGAATTAAGTGAATTAAACAGAAAGCATTTTGGGCTTCAGTCGACATCCTCGCCGCCGCCCCGCTGACTCTGCTTGGCAGCATCAGCAATCCGAGCAATTTGGCTACTGTCCAAGCCGCCATTCATCATATTGTCCATGGACTCCACACACTTCAAATGTTTCTCCAGGGACTTCTTCAAATCCTTCACAACTTCCTCGGTATGCTCGAACACCAAAGTCTTGGGGACTTTGTCCTTGTGATTGTCCTGAACCTTCTTGCACTGCTTCAGAATGTCCTTGGCGCCTTTGATCTCATCCTTGAAGTCATTGGATGCAAAACGGCTCTTCGAAGCCTTGTTGCAGGACTTCACCAAGGGTTCCAACCATCCCTGTAATTTTCTGCACAACCTGGCAGTCTTGCCATTCTCCTGTCTGACGGCCTTCAGGTCTTCAGGTGACATGGTGTTCTTCACCTTTGCCTTACTTTTCCCCTTCTGGGAAGTGCACTTCTCATGCACGTGAATCACCTTGGTCTTGCCGCCCTCGTCAGAACTGATGCTCATCCAGTCATTGTCTTCATTCTCTTCCTCTTCAGCTTCTTCAGTCTTTCCTGTGTGTTGCTGTAGTGGTGTATAATTCGGTAATCTTCGTATAGTATAAATAATGCGGTCATGACCGCTGACGCAACAAAACAAACACATGAAGAAAGGATCGAACAAATACTAAGTCATCACAGGTGCGTTTCTTGGGCGCAACCTTCCTCTGTGCACTCATGATGCTCTCCCGCACGGACTCCTCGACATGACTGAAGTTCAGCTCCAGGATAGGGACCCGATAGACAAAGCCGAAAAGGTCCGAAGGTTGACGCTCAGCGCGCTGTTCTATGGCAACAATGTCGAATCCCTTCTTCTCCCAAACTGACAAAGGGAGGTACTTTCCCTTCACAGCAGTCTCCTGGGTCTGTCTCTCAATCTCCGTCATTTTGCGGATCAGGAGAGCTTGGATCTTTCCAACTGTCAGCTTGTCACCAGAAGCTGTGAGCTGCTTTGCCTTGAGAAAGAAATCTGTCTGCTCCTTGTCTGACAGGTCGCGGAAGGAAATCTTGGTCATGTCCCAGCGCTTGTACAACATGGTGACTGTGTTGTGGCACTGACGGCAAGTAAGTTTCGTCCCTGAGGTCTTTCCCGTAACCCTGCCAACAGGTGTAGCGGTCACAGGCATTTTGCACTTGCTGCAGTACTCGAGCTGGGAGCGTAGCTTGCGCAGTTCGTCCCATGTGCAGCTTTCAACTCCAAGAGCCTCAGCTGGAGCGGCTGAAGCCGCAGGACTTGCCACAACTCTGCCATCAGAAGTTTGAGGAACACGCACATCTTCAGGTTGTGACTCCTCCACCAACTCAACAGGTGTGTTCGGATACTGTAGAGTCTCTGGAACGCCTGTCTCCTCCAACCCTTCTTGGTTGTCAGGCATGAGGGTTGGGTCCATGGCCATAGTTGGAAGGTACGAAGGATTGCAGAGCCTATATATCTGATAACGGTTTGACAAACAATGCCTGTATATCTAACAAACATGTCCAACAGTACAGTCTTCTATATATGAGACACCTCCAACGGTACGTACCGTATGCATGGCAACGCAAGCAAACCTTTTGCTTTGTCTGAAGGCAGTCGTGTTAACCATTCCAACACGGCGAGGGCACAGATATGTAAGTAGCTGTACAAGGTCATGTCAGTGATGACCGGTGCTCAAAGTCCCACCGATCGGCTGCTTCCATGTGAGCACTCCTGGCAAAACATTTGGCCTGCTCTTTACACAGGCCCTCCTGAATTTTCAGATTCAGCATTTGATGGTAAGCGCGACTGGCCACATTTTTTTTGTCCATTTTCAACGCTGGTTTCTCTTTCTTCTCCATCTTGCCAACTGCTGAAAGCTTTTGCTTGTGTGCTTTGTCAGCTTTGCCTTTTGGACCTGACACAGGCTCTTTTGTTTGTGTTTTTTTTGCTTTGCTGTCTTTCCCTTTCAGGATTGACTTCGGCTCCTTTTGTTTCTTCGACTTGTTCTCATTCCCTTTTGGAGGAGAGGTCTCGTTTTTTTCAGTGTGAGCTTCAGCAGCTGGCACTGGCCTCTTCTTAGCCGTTGTTCCATTGGAATCTTCACCTAGCTTGTGGCTGTCCTTGACGCCATGGTAGGCAGACTTGAGATCCAACAAGGTCTCTGCCACACTCTTTTTCTTTTGGAGGTGACCTTTCACTTCTGTCAGTTCTGTCTTCAAGCTGGAGAACAACTCTGGCTTTGCTAATGAAACCGGCTTCTTTGAAGCAGACTCCCCAGAGACAATGGACATCGCTTGCTCCTGGGAATCCACTCGGCCATCTTCAATCGGAAGTATTTCGGGTTGATTCTGGAAAGATGATTCGCTTGTATGCGGCCCATCAATTTGCCCCAGCCACTTCATGAAGACATTCTTGCATGACTGAGGATTGATGTCCGAAGCACTGCTGCGAACCTTGAAGGAGCGGACAGCGTCTTCCAACTCAGGGGTCACCTGCCTTGGTGAACCTATGCTTTCATCCTCAAAGACCCTTTTATGTGAAGGTGGCAGCTCAGAAAAGACTGGTGGCAACTGAGGCAATCTCATCTCCACATTCTTGGCAACAGAACCATATTCCTTAAGCAACCCACGGATCTGTGCCCTGCAGCCTTGCAAAATCTTGTACCTTTCAGTTGCCGAAATCTTCTGATGCTGCCACTCCTTCCAAAAAAGGATCACTGTCAAGACTCCAACCGTCTTTTCAGTGGGGCAAATCAAACCCAGCTTAGCGGCAAATCCGCATAGCTCATGTAGCCTTGTTGGGCCATGACCATTCAAGCGCTGCCAAACACTGTCTGGCACAAACCTGAAAATGGTGCTGTAGTCCTGGGCCTCTGTGGAAGGACCTCCATTGCCCCCATGGCGCCTATTAGCGCAGGCTTCAGCAACCTTCTGCAGCAAGCGCTCAACATTCTGCGAACTAAACATCGAAAGCTTTTGCACCTGCTCAGCGGCCTTGGTGCATTGTTCCTCATTGAACTTGGCAGCTTCCAAAAAGATCATCAACTTGTCGAACTGCTGCTGCTCGATGGTGAGGAAGCTCGGCAGCCTCTTGACATTCGCCAAGAAGCAATCTGAAGCGCGAAGCTGCCTCAGAAACTCAGCAATCTTCACAGGTGGCATTCTTCGAGCTTCGAACCAGGAGGCTTGCGCAACAATGCAGCCATCAAAACATTTCAACCATTATATATACCATTATTTTTGTCATTATATGTACAATTATATACATGCACATATATACACTGCGGTCAGAACCGCTCAAAACCCCTGCGGTAAGGACCGCTCAAAACCCCTGCGGTAAGGACCGCTCAAAACCCATGCGGTAAGGACCGCTCAAAACCCATGCGGTAAGGGCCGCTCAAGCAAGCACACTGTTTTTCTTCCAGGTTCTGTTGACCTTCGTTTGTTGTATATGCTACGCGAAACTCCTATGGCAACAAATACGTTTCCATCCAATTCAATACTTGCTGAAGGTCAAGTAATTGCTGGGTGGCTTGTAGGTCACCTTGACGAGTCGCTTCTGCGTGAAGCTGGGCCAAGACCTTGTAGAATATCTTGTATTCACGCACCATGCTTTCCAGCTGGTAAGGGTTGATCTTCCTCAAGCCCTGTATGTTGTCATGCTTCCTTGGGCCCATGCCGCTTCCATCGATGTTGCCCCCTTCAGTCAGCCCGCATTGAGCCAGCGTCATAGCAACCCAAAAGTCCTCCAAGAAATCAAAAGCAGGCTCTGCTCCAGCTGCTTGGCAACATGAACGGCAAAATTCACGCGCAGCTTCATGATCTTCTCGTTGCTCTTCTGTCAAACATCGCCGGGCCTCGATGAGGAAGGCTGCAAACTCAGATACCTTCTGCATTGCTGGTATCTATATAGACTCAAGTCTATTGCTCGCTGCGTCTTGAGTCGCGCTGCTGCAGGTTTCACAATATCATCGGTCAGAACCGAAATTGCAAACAAACGACATGAATGTTACTGTTTTTTATTTATATTTATATACGCTGTGAACACCGCGCCGTGTAAAAAAGGTGTGTGTGAATAATATAATATGTGTGCTGGTGCTGACCCTCATGAGGACATACAAGTTGTTCATACGAAGTATGTGAGACATAGTTACACACATTTTTTCACACAATCTATTTTTGAAAATATGGATTCCTGTCAACTTTTTTCTAGCTATGAACATGTAGGGAAAACAGTTACTTCTACAGTTTTTGTAAATTTTCATAACTTTTTGTAAGTTTGTTTTTCGAGTTATGTAACTTTTGTAAGTCTAAACTAATGTGACTTATAAATACTTAGTAAATCAAAAGTGACACCTAAGTATGGATCAGTGAAGGACGAAGTGCTGGCGAACAGGGGCATCACTTTAGCAAGTACCTCAACGCGGAGGAGCCCAAACCCGTTTCAGTTGATGAGGCAAACTGAAGTTCTGGCCAAGTGTGGTGCTGGCGATGCCAACAGCCAGTTTGCCGAACCTTGCCTTTCTTGTAGGTTTGGCAAAATTGTTGTGGTGTTCATGTTTTGTCGTTTCCTCAACCGTTTTTGGGCACTGCTGGAATCTTCCCACAGCTGAGGAGTGGGAGAACATTTCAGCAGTTTCGAAGGCTTTCCAAGTGGGGCGGCTGGAGGCCCAGGCAGTGTCCAACTTGCACACACGGGTTGACAAAGGTGTTGTCAACTCTTTGAAAGCAGCTGTGGCCAAGCGCGGCTTACGAAACTTCATCACCAACGATCTTTTGGCCAAGGGGGCGTTCAATGATGGTTGGACGTCTGCCCAGGGGGCAGCGGAGGCCTGGGTGGGTGCTATGACAAACGCGGCGGATCAGCAGGTCGCAACTCTGCTGATACTGAATTACACCCAAATTTTGGAGAGCTTCCTCAAAAAATACTAGGTTTGTTTGACCCGACATTGCGTGTGCACTCGCGCGTGTTCTTACAACGTGCGTGTCAGGTGACATTATTTCTGGAGAGACTTTGCTC
Organism: Phenganax subtilis; assembly: GCA_025434845.1. Lineage (NCBI taxonomy): Eukaryota > Metazoa > Cnidaria > Anthozoa > Malacalcyonacea > Clavulariidae > Phenganax > Phenganax subtilis. The sequence goes on along the minus strand of JAOBYK010494788.1, from coordinate 1,431 downwards.
AGACCATGACCGGGCTTCTGAGAAAATGCGGAAGGCTGTAACCTACAAGGAGGGCGTGCAAATCCATATGTGCTGCGGGCTCTTTTTACACTTCCTGGACACTCTCCAGAAACTCTCCAGAAGCGAGCGCCAGCTTCAGAATTTGCAGGCTTCAAAGAGAAATTGAAGTCTCAATTCCTTGCTGGGTTGATGGACGCTGAGCTCCTCCATGCAGCCGAGCACACTGCGCCACCCGGCGACGTCAGCGACATTGGTTCTTTCAGGAGCTTTGCAGAATATTATATTCAATCAGACAACGCATGCAATTATTGCCCTTCTAATTCGTTTTCGGGGTTTTGAAAATGGAACGCAATAACTTGACCCAATGTTTACTTACCCTGAGGGAGAAGATCAGCAAGTACGAGGCCAGGGTGGCTATTGAGGCGGAAGAGCGGCAGAAGGAATTGCAGGCAAAAGTCGACAACGCCACCCTCGAACAGATCGTGGCTGCCGTGGAGCAAGACTTGCAGATTTTGCGCGCCAAGCTCCCCAAGAAACCCGATGCTGCTGTGCAGACTGCGATGGACATGATGTATGCGAAGGAGCGCCAACGGAAGCTAGTCAGTCAGCTATACTCTTTTTGCGGTTCAATTACCCCCACGGTTTTCGCGCAGAATTTCGTGTGTTGCCTGTCAAGGAAAGGGACGGAGTTCGTTAAGGATTGGATGAAGAAGCATTGCGTCCTCGAGGTAGTTCCAGATGGGGCCAGGCTCATTGCTTCTTTGAGCGTGTTGACAAAGTACATTGCTGACCGTCGTGTGGAGGGTGGGGAAATGTAGCTTGGGTTCAATGTGGAAGTTTTTGTTTGTAACACGTGTCCAAGAGATTGTGTTGCCATGAAGCTCGCAACAGGCTGCCACTTCGTGTTGGCAATGAAGTCCGACCCCCCCGGACTGGCAAATTATTTGGGAATCATAGAATCATACGACTTGTAGGTGTTCTTCTTGTACAGCCCAAGCTGAGTCCATGTGAGTGTGACTCCTTGGGTCCCTGGACTCTGGGTCAACCGGTCGTCCAGGTGCCTTTGGACGCCATCGTAGGACGTCCAAACCGGCAAGAAATTCAACCCTTCCATTCAGGGCCACGTGGCTGGGCGGCCTTCCACTATCCAGGATCTTCAGCCCTTCAACCATTCAAAAGATGGTTGTGCGGTCAGAACCACTAAATCCATACATGGGCCCTGGGCCATACGACATGTCGGCCAAACAGGACCGTTCGGCGCCAGGAACGGCGGCGCCGCGAGGAGCGAAGGAAGATCCACGCCAAGATCGACCTCTTTGGTAACTCGGACCACGAAGCTCTCCCAGAGCAATCCAAGTACCTCAGAAGGTATGACTGGACCCTCCAAACCCACCCCAAACACCTTCTCAGAAGGTACTTGGAGGCCAAACG
>JAOBYK010494677.1:0-13273 GCA_025434845.1 Phenganax subtilis | reverse complement strand
TCCCCTGCAAATTACAGTCAATTTCAGCTCACTATTCACTGAAACATTTGGAACTTCGTTGCGAACTTCGCAAGTTCCTTCCCAAGTTCAAATGTTCATAATGAAATTCAGAAAAACGTTTTGTAAACAAAGCCTCTGATTGGTTGCTTACACATAGTAGCCAATCAAATGCTTAGAATACAAACCTGTTTGTGAATTCCATTACGAACATTACAACTTCGAAACGAACTTGCGAAGTTTGCAATGAAATTCCGTATGTTTCAGTGAAAAGTGAGCTGAAATCGTGGGTAGGGAAAAATCTGCAAGTTTCTCTGAAACTTTGCGCTAAAAACAGTTCACGTTCAGTCCAGCCCGGCCATGGCTTTCTTCGATTCCTCCTTTCAATATTTGAGGCTTGTATTTGTTTCATGTGTACTCGTGAACACATCTATGCATTGCCACGTAGACTTAAGATAATCGCATGCATATACTGGAAGAATTATTCTACCTACGGTAATCAAGAGTCGAGTCAATACACTTCATGGGGCCAAATACTGTTACATGTAATTATCTCTTCATAAATACGCGACTACATGTGCATAATCGAACTTAATGAACTTGCTATTACGACAAAATGTGTCAATGGCTCAATGTTGGAGAATAGAAGAACAACTCAATTGATTGCCGTGATATTTTGTAGTACTGAATAATATTTCGCATAAAACAGAAAAACTAAAACATGTTTTAGCTTACAACAGCAAGTATAGCAGTAGAAATGAACTTTCCATCGCGTGTTATATTTGTCTCACTCCCATCACATCCGCCATTTGTCCGGCAGTATTATTAATATTTCACGGCCGCGATGCACGTGCTTAACGGCAATGCGAGAACGGGGGCACGCCTGACAGAGATGTTTATAATATTTTAATGGAAATATGCGCGAGAAATGCTCCATACACCCCCCGGAAAGTTTACACTATGACTGACTGACTGTATGACTGACTGTATGACTGTATGACTGACTGATTTGAATTTTCGCCACTCATCACAATACTGCAAAGTTTCGCAGAAACTTTGCACTAAAAAGTGGGTGATGTAGTATATCCAGTAGGAAGACCTGTTTATGATGTGTGGTGTAGTTTATCAGATTATGTACCAAAACTTGTTGTATCTTTTGTAAAGTTGCTTTTAAATATGTTAATTACTGTTGCTAATATCTTTTCAAAGCTCATTTCTTTACCTCTACTTGACTTTATAGATTCTACATTGGGTCGTTTTTGGTTCAATGTCTTGAGTGGAATCATATTTTATCTCTTATTTAAACAAGGTGGTTACATGGACATTATTTTGTTCTTTATTCCCTCTATTATTTTATATACCATCAGTCAACTATTTACTGTTTCATTACAACAAATATAAATTTTTACATATAAATAAATGGATACATTAATTCCTAGGTATAAAAACTTAAAATGTCTGATATCAAAGGTACTAGAACAAAACACACCATTACATTTAATCCAAACAAGGCAAATCCAGAAGAACTTTATGTGGACATTCCAAAACTGAAACCAGATATTTGTTTGGTCCCCGATAGTCTAAATCTAAAGTTTGACTTTAAAAACAAAAACGATAAATCATGTTTTTTAAATAATCTTGGGAAGTTGTTGACTGAAAAACTCACCATAAGTGTTGGAGGTGAAAACGTTTATGACAATAATGGACATGGTGAACTCGAAGTATACAAAGACTTGTGGCTACCCGAGCGTGTTTGACATGAATGTTTAGAATTTGGAATTGGTAATGAAAACATAAGAAAATTGATCTCTGGTTCTGATGATGGAGCAAAGACTACATTGAACTTGAATATGAAACTATTGAAAATGAAACTTTGGCTGGAGAAGCATTGAGTGGGTATGATTCTGGAAGATGTCTAAATTTTGAACATGCAACTCTGATGAAAACTGTAGAATGGGATAAATCGAGTACATTGGTCAATGAAACTGTAAATTTACCACGAAAAAGTATGGCAGCGATTGTTTTGCTATTTAGGAACAAGACCATTACAGATAGTGAAGAATACTTGCATCCTAATATTGAATGTGTTAAAGTTACTATCAAAGGAGTACCAAATTGTATTTATAGTCAGGGAATGAAAAAAGAAGACTTGTATCCTGAAGCAAAAAGACTATTTAATAAAGAATCTAGCACCTCTGAAATGTCAATTGGTAAATTCTTTAAAGATAAATTTGCACTAGTGATTGATCTTAGAACAAATGAAGACAAACATGTCATTGGATCTGGTAAAGAACTAGTCAATACACAAAATGGAGTATTACTTGAAATTAAAAAGAAAGCAACGACTGTCAATGTTCTTTGTAAAATATTTGTCATCAGTGATAGAATTGTAAATTTTAAAGACAAGATTATCCAAGAAGTGTTATATTAAATAAATAAATAGAATGAACCCTCTACACAAATGTTTTAATCATATATCAGATAAAATTAATAAAGAATCTTGCGACCAATTGATGAAAGTTTATGATAATTATTATGAAAAAAAAAAACTCAATCGCACTAAGATTTCACTACAAACTACAGCACTTGTCTTGACAGCCGTTGGATCTGGAGTTGGTGTTGTTAATCCATTGACTTTGGTCATTACAGGATTTGGATCATTTATCACAGCTTGGACTAGTAAAAGTAATATCACAAGACGAGTAGAACAATACAAATTTACATGTGTATTGATTCAAAAAATTTGTAATAAAATCATTATGATTTTGAGAACTGAATAACTTTTATCCGATTATGAAAAATAATCGGATAAAACTAAATTACTAAGTGATGTCATCACAGACATGACAGGTTAACTTACAGAGTAATGATAGGGATGTCTTGGAGATATATCTAATTTGGAAAACTTGACATTTTTTAGCTTGCTAAGAATGCCATGTTTCTCCTCTTGGGAGATGTCACCTAAATAATCATCAAAGATGGTGTTCATATCAGTAGGGTGAAAACCTCACTTCTGGCCCGATTTTTATGCAAATTAGGTAAATTCGTAATAGTAAAATATACTTTAGTGCCATTTTGAATAATTAATTAGAGGGTCCAAAAACTGTCCAGAAGTGAGGTTTTTTGATTAGTATATTTTACTATTATGCATATTTAATGACCCAGTAAAAATCCAAGATGGCGCTAAAGTATATTTTACTATTATGCATATTTAATGCCCAATAAAAATCCAAGATGGCGCTAAAGTATATTTTACTATTACAAAAAAAATTCGGGCTAGAATAGTATATTTTACTATTACAAAAAAAAATTCGGGGCTAAAGTATATTTTACTATTACAAAAAATATGAATTTCTCAAACATTAAAAAATCAATTTCTAAATCTGAAAAATCTCCAGAAAATATGAGTTCTCAAGATTTTAAGAAATTAATTTTTGAAAAAAATACATATAATAAAGGAGAAATGAGTTCAAGCGCGCAAGAAAATAAAAAGTCTTTTATTATAGATAAAAAAAATTTTAATTCTAATCCAAAACCTTTTAAGAAAACTATTACATCAAAGACTAAAATCCATGATATTCCTATTTATCAATCTTTACCTGATCTTATAAAATATATTAATTTTCCTCCTCCTGTTCCATTAATTCAAGAACATATAAGTAAAACAACAAAGAAAACACCATCTGTAAATGATAGAATGTACAATGCATTAAATAATTTTTATGATAAGATAGTAGGTATTATTCCTAAAAACGTAAGCAAAAAGATATATGACTTTGCATCTAAAACTTTAAGCAAGCTTCCTTGGAATAAGAAAAAGAAAAAAATTGAGCAGTGGAAAACTGCTCTTAAAGGAAGATTAAGATCTTATGTGCTTATAGCTGATGAAGATGATAAAGATTCTGATCTTGAGACTTGGATAAGAAAACATGAAGATCTTATTATAGATCATCTTAAGACTCTTATAAATAATAAAGTTGAACTTATTTTAATTTGTAAGATGATAAAAAGAGATCCAAAGACAGATGAAATAGTTGATAAAGATGTTGATCATTTTAGTTCTGGCTATTTTAGAATTTTAGAAGGATCTAATCTCAAAAAGATTTTCGAGAAAAAGGTTCATAAAATATTATCTTCATTTTATGAAAAACAAAAAGCAGGATCAGGATGGCAATTAGAATTCATAAAAGAACTACATATACACTTAGCAAAATATAAACCTTTAAAAGGATCTTCTTATGTTCCTACTCCAAAATGGATTTTATCTAAAAAAGCTGTAATAAATCCTAAAAATGATTTTTTAGATGAGAATAATGAGCCTGATCAACAATGTTTTAAGTGGGCTATTGGAAAAGCTTTACTTACAAGTTCTGGAGATAAAAATAGAAATATAATAACTAAGTCTTTTAAAAAAGAAGTGAATCAAAAATTTAATTGGAAGGATATAAAATTTCCTACTCCAATAGAGGATGTTAGGAAGTTTGAGAAAAATAATAAACTTCATATAAACTTATTTGGTTATGAAGAGAAAGAAATGCGCGAAGATCTTTTATTTCCTATTGGTGAGATTCAAGAAGATCCTGATTTAAGACTTTTACTATTAGATGATAAACATTATACTGTTATTAATAATCTTTCTAGATTAGTTAATTCGAGTTTAACTAAAAATAGGTATAACAAATATGTTTGTGATTTTTGTCTTCAACATTTTTTAATAGAAGACAAATTATTAGATCATAAGAAATATTGTGGAGAACATAAACCTGTAAAAACAACTCTTCCAGAAAAGAATTCTTATATTTCTTTTAAAAATCATGCTAGAAAAAATAAAGTTGAGTTTTCTATTTCTGCTGATTTTGAATGTATTTTAGAACCTAAAAATAAGAAATTGGGAAAAAATACTTTACAATATCAAAAACATATTCCTAGTGGTTTTTGTTTCTTAATAAAATGTTTTGATGATCATATTTACCCACCAAAGTTAGTAAAATATACTTTTGATCCTAAGGAGAACAAATCTGTAGAAGAAATATTTGTAGAAAAAATAGAAGAAGAAACTCGAGACATCTACAACAGATTTTATAAAAATCCAAAGAAAATAATTTTTACAGAACAAGACAAAATAGATTTTGAAAAAACAGAATTTTGTCATATTTGTGAGGAAGAACTTTGTAAAGATAAAGTAAAAGATCATTGTCATTTTACAGGAAAATACAGAGGGGCTTTTCATAATAAATGTAACCTAAGTAATAAAAAATCAAAATTTATCCCTGTAATTTTCCATAATTTAGAAGGATATGATTCTCACCTTTTTGTAAAACCTTTAAATGCTACTTCTGGGAGGATTTATTGTATTGCAAAAAAATGAGGGAAAATATATAAGTTTTACAAAATTTGTTCCCGTACATAAAAATCAATCTAATAAATTAATAACTCTTCAATTAAGATTTATAGATTCTTTTAAATTTATGGGAACAAGTTTAAGTACCTTGGTAAAAAATTTAGAAGATCAAGATTTAAAACTTTTAGAAAGATTTTTTCCAAATAACATGAAATTATTATCTAGAAAAGGAATTTACCCTTATGATTATATGGATAGTTTTGAAAAATTAAATCAAACATGTCTTCCTTCAAAAGAAGAATTTTATTCAAAATTAAACGAAGAGCCTATTTCAAAAGAAGACTATCTCCACGCACAAAAAGTTTGGAAAACATTTAAAATGAAAACTTTAAAAGATTATCATGATCTTTATTTAAAAACAGATGTAATATTACTCTTGGATGTTTTTGAAAAATTTAGACAACTTTGTTTAAAACATTATGATTTAGATCCTTTATGGTATTATACAACTCCAGGATTAGCTTGGGATGCAGCCTTAAAAACTACAAAGACGAAGTTAGAACTTCTTTCTAAAGAAGATATGTATTTAATGATAGAAAAAGGAATTAGAGGAGGAGTTTCTATGTCTGTAAAACGACAAGCTGTAGCAAATAATAAATACCTAAAAATGAGAGACAAAGTCTCCAGGGGACTTTGTTCCCTTTACGATCCAAATAAACCTTCTATCTTTATTCCTTACTTAAATGCAAATAATCTATATGGGTGGGCTATGTGTAAAAAGTTACCTACACATAGTTTTAAGCATATGAATAAAAAAGAAATAAAAAATTGGAGAAATCTTGGCGGAAACGCAACCAAAGGGAGCACGGGCGAAGCGAGTAGAGGATGTATTTTAGAAGTAGATCTTGAGTATCCAACAGAATTTCATGATCTTCATAATGATTTTCCTTTAGCTCCAGAAAAAATAAAAACAAATTTAGGTGAAAATATTTCTTTACAAAAATTAGTTCCAAATCTTTATCATAAGAAAAACTATGTAGTTCATCATGAGATATTAAAAGATTATCTAAAATTGGGTTTAGTTTTAAAGAAAATCCACAAAGGTATTTGTTTTGAAGAATCAGAATGGTTAAGACCTTATATCGAGAAAAATACAAATTTAAGAACACTTGCTAAAAATAAATTCGAAAAAGACTTTTTTAAATTGATGAATAATTCCGTTTTTGGTAAAACAATGGAGAATATTCGTAATAGAGTAGATATAGAATTAGTTAATAGTGGAGAAAGATGAGAAAAATTAGTTAAGAAATCTTGTTTTAAATCTTTTACGATATTTGATGAAGACTTTGTAGCTGTTCATAAATACAAAACAAGTATAGTTTTAAATAAGCCTATTTATATAGGGATGTCTATTTTAGATATTTCTAAGTCTTATGTACAATTTTTATTATAATTATTTAAAAAAGAAATACGGAGATAAAGTTAAATTAATTTATACAGATACGGACTCTTTTATTTGTGAAATAGAAACGGAAGACTTGTACAAAGACATTTTCCCAGATCTAGAGAAATATTTTGATACTTCAGAAATAATGACCAATAATCATTATATTACTAAAAAATTTATCTGGGAATCAGGGATTCCTTTAAATAAAAACGTTCCTGGAGTTTTTAAAGATGAATGTGGAAAAAAACAAATTTTAGAATTTATAGGACTACGAGCAAAATTATATGCTTTCAAAAAAGAAAATGGTGAAGAAGAAATAAAGTGTAAAGGATTAAAAAAAAGTGCAAAGAGGTCTTTAACAGTAGAAGATTACAAAAAATGTTTGTTTACAAATGATCAAGTAATAAGATCCAATGAATGTTATACGAAATAAAAAACATGAGCTTTTTTCTGAAACAGTTAATAAGATAGCTTTAAGTGCAAATGATGATAAAAGGATTATATTAGAAGACAAAAAAAATACATTAGCTCCAGGACATTATAAAACACAAACGTAAAAAAAATGTTTATCTCTCTTAAAGGAAAAAAAGATAAACATTTTAAATTAAGGTTTCTAAATTAAATTATATTTCCTAAGATCCATCCTCCTAAAATTCCTGAAATTCCCATCACGATATGTTGATACTCTTGCATTTCTTTACTAGGTTTATAGTAGTTTTCTAATCTAGGTTCTGGAGTCCATTCTAAACGTGTAGAATTTAACATTTTTTTAAGTTGTTCTAAATTCTTATTTGTAGTATTAATGTCTCTATTAGCATCAGATAATTCTTGTCTTAAACGAGCTTCTTTATTTTTTCTTGCTACTTCTTTTTCATACCATACTTCTTTATCGCGAGCTAATTTTTCCATGGCTACATTATGTCTATTCATTTCTTTCTCATATCCATTATGGTTGAGTTTAGAAAATAAAAATCCTGCTCCTGCAAAAGCAAATGCATTAAATAGTCCTCCTGCTACCATAGAAGCCATTTGTTTTTTATTTATCAATTTTTTCTGGAATAATAATTTTGTCTTCGAGATACTTCACTAACACAGATCCCAACATCACGGCTCCAGCTAATTTCAAAGTCCCTTGAATACTTTGAGGAGTACCTAAAGGTTCTCCTAATACTTTTTTACTTAGCATAGAAACTCCTACGGCCAATAAAGTTAAAATTCCTGCATCATAAATTTGATTAAGGTATTCTTTCTTAGCACTCATTTATTATATAGATTTTTAAAAAAAAAAAAAAGTGTTGCGCGGGTGCAAAGCACCCTTAATCAAAATTATCTATGGTTTTTTCTTTTGTAGGTTCTTCAACAGGCTCAGTATTTTTTTGTTCAGATATTTCTTGAATCTTATTTTTATTTTTTGTTCTATAAAACATGTAACAAACAGCACCGATTCCAAGTAAAGAAACTATAATATTTGAAGAAGGAATAGTTGAAAAAATATCCCAAGAATTTTCTTTAAAATTTTGCGATTTATTATTTTTTTCAAGCTCTCTACGTTCTCGTTTTTTCTCTTTTGCTTCTTTAGAAATTTGAGCTAGTTTTTTTCCAGCTTCTACCCTTCGTGGATCTTTTTCTTTCTTTTGCGTAGTAATAACATCATTTTTAAGCGACATTTGGTTAGTTTCCTGAATTTGTTTTGTCACTTATTGTAGACAAATTTTAAAATCAGCCAAGTAAATATCAACTAATCTCAATTTTACTTAAAACTTGTTAAAAAATCGGCCAAGTAAAAATCAGGTAATCTCAATTTTACTTAAAACTTGTTCAAAAATCAGCCAAGCACTACATTCAAGCAATCTATTTTTAAGATTCAACCATAACGTATAACTCAGACTCATTTGAGATACTTACTAGATTTGTTTGACGGCAACGTATAAAAAATACAAGGATATTATCCACGTTAGAAACATAATCGGATAATCTTATCTCTTTATCTAATTCTAAGATGTAAACATCATTATTAGTTTTCTTCAAGTTTAAGAAGTCTTTTCTTAATGCAGTAAAGTAGGTTTCACCTCCACCTTTTATCATGATGTTAACCTCATACTCCATACTGAGATTTGTCAAGCTCGTATTATCATCAAAAACGTGATATAGTAACTTAACTTTTGTTTCATTGTTAATTTTAGGAGGTCTAATAAGGGTAGGAGGATATCCAGTACGATTGCTAGAAGGTTTTCCCAAACAAGCTGATCTAAGTTAGAAAATTTAAACGTAAACATAAAATACGATATAAATAGAGAAATGTCATTTTTTAGCTCGAGTTTTACGTCTCTTATTTTTATCATGTTACTCGTTGCGTGGGTTTTAATTGCTTCAGCTAAGGTCTTATTAGCAGCAATGTTAGTCTTATTAATTACGGTTAATTTTCTATTCGTATCTATAAGACTATAATTGTTGGCTATATTTGTTATATTTGTGTTAACTTCTGTTTGAATAGAATTTATATCTCTTTGATTTCCCGCAGAAAATCCTCGATTAGCAACGATATCTGATCTATTGGATAATATAAGTGATTTATTATTCTCCGTCTCCGTCTGTGTGTTTTCTAGTTTTTCTTTGATTTCTTTTATGTTCTTAGATTCTTCTTCGTATCCAAAATACGTTGTCATTTTATTTAAAAGGTTTATAAAATATATTTTGAAACCAGAATACCAGCTATTAACATGACTCCTGCAATCGCATAGTGGAAGCTTTGCTCCTCCGTGAAATGAGAATTGTTGTCAAAAGTTTTCTCTGGAACTTTTTCTGGAACTTTAACAGGTGTTTTTTCTGGAACTTTAACAGTTGTTTTTTAAGGAACCTTTTGTTCTCTGTTTACATGGTTAACACTTATATTTTTACCAAATTTCATAGAAGAATCGGCCAAGGTTAAAATATTATTAAATCCTGCTATAAGTTTTTCTAAAATAATCATGTTTGATGGGATTAAAATAATTCCTGGACTTATCATCATGTTTAAAACAACATTTTTATTTTTGATAGCCGTTCTCATGTTAGAAATAGTAACCGTAGGATCATCTTGAACGATCGTAGCTTGGACTAATTTATGGAACACGCCTTGAGTTTGTAAGGATTTAGCTCGTTGAATAACGATAGACTATCTCGTATTCGCTTGAGCTCCTAAGATACTATAAACATAAGACTCGACGGCCTGTTGTAAAAGTTTTTGTCCTATTTTTGTTAGTCCATCTGAATCTTTTTTCATAAAAGATTTCCAATCATGGTTACTTTTATTCACAGTCTTATAAACCCAGTCGTATACTTGATCTTCTATATTTTCTTTTATATAAGGATTACGTCGTTTTATTTTTATGTGACCATAAACTCTTCTAGCGATGTATTCTGCTACATTTACGCATAGGTTTCTAATGCATATCTATAATGCCTATTTTGTTTATAATAGACCATATCTTTTAATTCTAATACTTGTTTTTTTATCTCAGGATAAACAGGATTTTCTTCTATTTTCTTGATAACTTTTCCTTCAAAACTAAATTTTCTGAGGTCAGCGTGTGGGTATTTTTTTAAGAATCTTTGCTTAGCCTCTTCACAATTCCAAGTCTTTATAAGCTTCATGGCTTTATCATAGTCTTTTCCATAATACTTTTTATACAAATCATCAAGCTGAGGAAATGGTCTATCTGTTTCAACTTCCATTTTATTAAAGAAAAAAACCCTCAAATAAATGAACGCAAAGCTGAACGAACTGAACAAACTTACTGTATTTATAGAAAAAGGCTCTAAGGAAATAATCTTAGATAGAAATATAAAAATAAATCCAGGTGATAGAATGTTTGTAAAAACAGCTAGTATTTTTTGAGGTTATAAGAATATCAAGAATAAATATAAAAACATAAAAATAGGAAGTAAAAACATAGTTTTAGATGAAGTATATTACACTTTTAGAGACATTATGGATAAACTTGCTCGAGAAGGTGTTAAGTTCTCTAGCACACAAGACCACCATGTTAATATTTTCCACGAGACAGAAAACTTATCTTTATATCATTTTGGCATGCTTTTAGGATTTTCTTTAAATAAAAAAATAGTTGCAAATACTTGGACAAAAAGTGAAAATGTTGCTGATATAAATCTTGGATTAAGATATGTTACCGTACATTGTGATATCGTGGAAACCACCAAAAATTTTGATACAAATGGAAAATTAAGTAATGTTATTGTCACTTTACCTACTACTACAGAACAAAAATTATCTGGATCTGTTTCACAATATAAAGATATAGAAAGTTCCTTACAAGTAAAAGAAGGAATTTATAATGAATTAAACTTTTGGACAAGTTCAAATATCAATGTGAATATAGGCTTGGTATTATTAGAAATTTATCTTAGTTAGGAACTTATATAATAAATGAACAAAAATGCTTTCAAAAATGAGCAAGAATTAAGAAATCTTTACTACGATCCTAAATCTGGTGATAAAAGTGTAGAAAATTTATATAGAAAAGCTCTAGAAGACGGACTACTTATTACTAGAAAACAAATAAGAAGCTGGTTAAAAACGCAAGACACTTACACGAGATATAAAAAAATTACTAAGAGTTATAAAACACAAAAAACGTTTGTAACAGAATTAGCAGAACAATTACAATTAGATCTTGTGGATATGAGTAAACTTAGATACAAAAACAAAGGTTATAATTGGATTTTAACTGGAATTGAGGTTTTGTCTAGGTTTGGGTTTACAATTCCAGTACGTAAAAAAGATACTCAACATATGACAGAAGCCGTAAGCAAGCTTTTAAAAGATTTTAAAACTAGATTTGGTAAAGTTCCTGATAAAATACAATTTGATGAAGGAAAAGAATTTTATAATGTGGGGGTGAAGAGTTTATTAGAAAAACATATCATTCATTATTTTTCTACACATTCGGAAAGAAAAGCTGCTATCGTAGAAAGATTTAATAGAACTTTAAAAACAATCATGTGGAAGTATTTCTATTCTAAAGGTACTTACACTTGGATAGACGATTTAGATAGTTTTGTTTATAATTATAATCATACAAAACATAGTACTATTTTAATGAAACCTGTAGATGTTAATAAAAATAACTTTGATCAAGTTTGCTTAACTTTGTATGGACATTGGACAGGACAATATCCTTTACCAAGATATAAAATAGGTCAAAAAGTAACAGTAAGTAAGTATAAAAATTTTTTCAAAAAAGGATATGAAGCTAATTTTACAGAAGAAATATTTGTGATTGATAAGATTTTTAGAGGAGACCCCACCATGTATGAAATTAAAGAAAGCCAAGCAACTACAGGGAGTGAGCCGGAGCCTATCTTAGGAAAGTTTTACGAACAAGAACGTTCTCCTATAGATAAAACAGACAATATTTACAGAGTTGAAAAAGTGCTAAAAACAAGAGGAAATATGGCTTTAGTCAAATGGTTAGGTTATGATAATAAACATAATTCTTGGGTGAAGAAAAGTGATGTTTAAAATCTATAAATTCTTTTAAATAAATGGATAAAGATTTTAGCGATTTTGACTATGATGACTTTTCAAGAGAAAGAGAAGAAATAGAAATAAATAGGTTTGATAGGGAAAGACAAGAAAACGTAGATGATAACATGGAGAGGGACGATATGAACGACTTGTTAGAAAATGAAATAGGTAGAGAAGAAGAAACTACTTTTATGGAACCAGAAGTTGGTGTAGACGTACCAACAGTGGAACCAGATCTAGAATGCGATAAAACTTATGATGAATTAGATCTAGATAATATTCCCGATATACAAAAAAACTTAGCAGATCATAAAAAAGCTGAAACCTTAGATAAGAAAAATTTTTTACTCAATTTTTTAAAGCATAATGTTGTTAAAAAAGATGGGATAAATTCTAAGGAGCTAATAGAAAAGCTTAACGTAAGGTTAAATAAAAAAGGAAAACTCAAAGGAGGAGAATTTGAAGGTGAAAAAATTATAATTTTAGAAGATGGCAAATTTGTCTACTCAAAAAATAAACAACTACAAAAATCTATTACCAGATTTAAGGAACTATCTAGAAAAGCACAAGCTGAACATTATGATACATTTCCAGTGCAGATAGAAGAAAATATCGAGATGGAGAATATGAGTAGTGAGAAATTAGAAGAAATAACATCACAAGTCAGTAAAGACTCGTTAGAAAGTCAAAATAGTAAACTAGAGTCTTATATCGATAGTTTAAAAACCAAGATGAAAGACATCCCCTTTAAGGAGGATGAACCAACACTAAATGAAATACTTAGAACCATAAGAGGTTACTTAAACATGCCAAAAAGTCAAACCACAGAAGAAAAACGAAAAAACTTAGAAAATGAAGCCGACCATTGGAGACTAAAAAAACTCCAAGAAACTGATCCAAAGAAAGAAGCTGTATATGATACTTTAGAAAAAATTGCAAGACTTAGCGCAGATAAAATAAG
>JAOBYK010494566.1:0-13283 GCA_025434845.1 Phenganax subtilis | reverse complement strand
TTGCAAAGCTTTTCCTCATGGTTATTCATCAGCGTTTGCTTTTTTTGAAACTTTGCACTATCCTTGGATCCCTAGTTAGGGTTAACCACGGCCTTTTTTAAGGCTATCCATCTGGGTAAAGGAGCAAAACCATGAGATTTTAGAGGATTCCATTTAAAATCGTGAATTTCCAATCTTAAGATATCCTACAATCTCCACCTAGATCCTTCTTTTTGATACTTTGCTATTGGTTTAAGAATAATATCGATTATATCTTGATAAACAAGGTCTGGATCATCACCAGGTAATAAGATGTGATATAACAAGTTAAATCTGGCATTTTTAATTTTACTTTGATCTAGATTCTTAAAATTGGGTCTTTCCATGATGCATTCCAACCGAATTTGGACCTTTTTGTTAAGCATTTCTTTCAACAAGTATAAAACGGTTTCTCGTGTTTGTTTTAAATAAATCACGGCGTTTTTTCTCTTCAATCTTGAATTATCGTCAGAATAAATAACCCAAATCCCTAGTCTATTTTTAACGTCGTTTCTTTTTCTTCGTATTTTAGTAGTTCTGTGGGGTCTTTTTCACCCTTGGCTTGAGATGGATAAAAATATTTATAGATAGAGTTATGTCGAACAAATTCCCTCATGCCATACACTTCACGTTTTCGTTTGGTTCTTATGTAGTGTATTTTTTGATCGAGAAATTGTCGTTGCAATTGAAAACTTGTTATAATTAGGTTTATCTCTGGCCAACTTTTGATGAGCTCTGATCTTTTTCATTCTAAGATTTAAAAAAATTAGGTCTCTTATATTTCTTATTAAGCCCTTTCAGATAATCGTTAATTTGTGTTTTGATCTTAAAAGGAAGAATTTTGGTGCCTTCTACTCTTTTTAAAATCTGATTAGCCACCTGAACAGTAGTACCTTTTTTTTAGTTTGGTAGATTGTCCTATTTGAACGCCCATTTTATTAAATATGATTTTTTGATTAATAAGAATGATTAAAAAAAGTCATTTTTTAAAAAATACAAGTTAAATTTTTTTTTATTTTGTTACGATAAAATGACTTTTGAAGAAAAATGTATAACTAAGACAGACGAGTTTGTTAGTTGTGCATTTTAAAGCAGGACGGAGATTAGTTTTCCAACACCTGTGCTAAGCACTATCAACATTCCATTTTTGACGAGTTTGATATAGACTTGCATTTCATTTTCAGGCTTGTAATAATCTGACAAGGTTGGCACTACGTGATGTTCTATACGAGTTTCTGGTTCTGGCTCACTTTGAGACTTGGCTTTTTTAAAAAGCATCAAAGCTTTATTGGTTTGATCAAGATCTCAATTAGCTTCAGACAATTCCATACGATAACTTAATAGTTTGTCTTTTCTTTTGGTGTCCTTCTCGAACCATTTTTCTTTATCAATGGCAAGTTTCTCCATGGCTAGATTATGTCCTTGCATTTCTTTTTGATATCCATTATGGTTAAGTTTAGAAAATAAGAATCCTGCTGCTGCAAAAGCAAAAGCATTAAAATTCCACTTGTCATCATGGTAGCCATTTATTAAAAACACGAACAGTGTGATTTTACGTTTCTAGTGCAAAGTTTCGAAGAAACTTTGTGATGACGGGCGAAAATTCACATAAGTCATAAATCAGATATCATAGTGTAAACTTTCCGGGGGGTGCATGCAAGCATTTCTCATGCATATTTCTATTAAAATGTTTAGCAACTCCAACAGCACGTACCCCCGTTTTCGCGTTCATTTCTATCGAACACGTGCTTCGCGGCAAAATATATGTAGCTATATTGCGGCACAAATGGCGGATGTTGTAGGAGTGAGACAAATACAACAAGCAATCAGAACTTTCTTTCTACAGCTATGCACTTGCTAAATTGCTGATATAAAGCTACAACATGTCGTGAGTTTTTGCAGTATCAAACGAATTACAATTCAATAAAACGAAAATTCACGGCAGTCAACGATGACTTGTACTTGTATTGCCTAGCATTGAGCTTTTGACTCGCTATTGTGAAAAATAATACAGTCGTGTTATAATTTACGGTCAGAGATGTTAATAAAAGTTGTGAGTTTTCTTGGTGTTTCTTGCTACTCTAAGTAGTGTTTTATACATACAGCATGAAGACAAATGTCAGAACGACACACCGAACAAGACGTCGCGAGTTACGTGCGTAAAAAGCTGTGCAATGTCGCTATATATTATAGTGTATACGAATATGAATTAGCGAAGTGAACAGTTCATGATTCAGACGAAATATCGTAAACAAACTGCTATCATATTAGCCGCCAGCTGCATCATTAAATCAGAATGATGATTTACATGACTGTCTTGACACATCAACCTAGCCAGTCTTGTTGATGCTGACAGGAGCAAAGTGTAGCAGCGTGTTTATGTTCTATTGATAGGGACATAATTTACAGCATATGATTCACAGTAAATGGCGCTTTGGCTTTTATACTGTGTATTGACTCAACTTTTGAGTACCACAAAGGTAGAATATTGAGCTGAATGTTTCAAGCGACATTTGTTTGAACAGTATAATAAACTCCGTCGCTTCTATTAAATTGGCCGTTTCATTCTAAAATTCATTGTCACTGGTCTGTTATTATTACAAATCTTTACGTACAATAGTGCATGTGTTAAGTACGCTCGTGTAGTAATTTCCATATTTAGCGAGCCAATCACATCTACTTGCGTTTGCATATATAGGCTGTTGGCTCGATTGCCACGGCAATGAGCTACTTGGTAGCTATGAAACAACCTTGCAAAGCTTTTCATTATGCATGTTCAGCAGCATCTGCCTTTTGAAACTTTGCACTGTGCTTGGATCCCTAGTTTTTTTCTTTTTTCTTATGATTTTTTTTTGATTCGTGCTCGTTACATTTGCTTTTTTCAGGACCTAACTTTTCATAATAACTAGTTGTTTTTATATTTTCGATAATGAGTGCTGTTAAAAATGTGATTAAAATCAGTTTAAATAGATCTTTAAAATTCTTGATAGAAAATAAAGTTTCTCCAGTAAGTTTGTTAATTCCTATAGAAAGACCAGCAGCAACACCAGATCCGACGATAGATTCTACTAAGTGGTTTATAATTCATTTTCTTACAGCTTCATTATTATTCATTTATTATAAGAAAAATTGTTTTAAAAAATTGAACTTGTGCTTGTTACGTTTGCTTTTCACTACGTTTGCTTTTTAGTCAAAATTATCTAGGATAGTTTCTTTTTTAGGAACATCATCTTTTTTTTGTCATGAGTACCTCGATCCGACGTAATAGTCGTCGATTTGCGATCCACAGGAGGGTTTTTCTTAAGAAGTATTTTATACAAAAAGAAAACTACGATCAGTAAACCCACAAAAACATGCACTTTTTTACAAATAAAAAAAGAACTTGGTTCTGGCTCGTTTTTAGTGCAAAGTTTCTTCGAAACTTTGCAGTATTTTGATGAGTGGCGAAATTCATATCACATGTCAGTCATACAGTCATACAGTCATAGTGTAAACTTTGCGGGGGGCATTGCTATTGTAATGTTAAGCAACTCCATGAACACGTGCCCCCATTTTCGCTGAAATTGCCATCGAACACGTGCTTCTCGGCGAAATATCAGCGAAGTATTAAATATTCTTGCCAGCACCAATGGCGGAAGTCAAAGGAGTGAGAAATACAATTCGCGATCAAAACTCGATTTCTACCGCTATACACGTGCTAAATTGCTGTTAGAAGCTAAAACATGTTATGAGACTTTGTTGTATAAAACTGTTATGATTCAACAGAACGAAAATTCACAGCAATCAGAGATGTATTTGACTACTTGTGTTCTGTAGTATTGACCTATTTATTAACCCATCATTGTCATTAATAGTACAGTCATCTCATATATATGGGCAAGCTTGCCCATGAAAGTTGCAACTTCTTGGCGTCTTTTGCATCCTAAATACAGTTTTAGGCATTCAATGCAAAAACAAGCGTTGGAGCGATACACCAAACAAAACGTTAAAAAACTGCAACTTTGGTCGTTAAGCGAAAATTCACAACTACACTAAAAATTTATTAGTTAGTTCGAGACAAAGCTCGGCGATCTAGACTTGCACTAATTTTCGTCTACAGGAGAGAGCCACAGTAATTCGGCCCATTTCACATACTGGCTGAGACTAAATCAATGGAGCGAGTATTTGCGACTGAAGTCAAGTAAATTCAGGATAGCAGGGGATGAAATTTTGCGGAGGTATTGTAGTCTAGCTATAGACCGTCGTTATAGTGAAAATTGACCGTAAACAATCATCGCTATCTATAATAGAGCGTGAAAAACGTGTGTATTGTGAGCGGGTGGTTGGAAGCGCAGAGTATATGGCATCGTCAGGGAAGTGTTTTGTACTGTAGTTCTGTATAAGTATACTATACAGACACACACATATGCGCAGCTCTCTTGCATGAGTAACACTCGATACCTGGGATTTGACATTGTGGCGGGTTAAACATTGTAAAGATCTAAGAAACTTTGCACTCTTCGTGATGTCTCTAGTTTTGATCTTGAAGATACTATTTCTTGGAAGCCTTTGTTTTTTCAGAAATCTTGCTTAATTTCTTTTTCGTAGCTTCTTGTTTCTCAGTATTTTTTTTAGTATACATTTTATTTAAGGACTCTTTAGAAACTTTTTTGTTTTTGTTCTGGAATCTGTTCTAGTACGCTTTTATGAGATTTTTCTAATACAGGTTCTGGATTACTTTTTGCAACGTTTTTTTGAACATTTAAAGACTCGTTATGCTCGTTATCCATTTATTAAAAACATTTTTTTACGATTTTTTTTCTTAATTCTCTAATATCAAGCTCACCATACTTTCATTGCTTAAGTTTTCATCAGTGGCTTTTAAAACTTAAAGACCATCAACAAAACGTCAGATATGTTAGACTCAAAATTTTTTAAAGATATCGTTTGATTTGAAATAAAAGTTTGTTGATTTAAAATGTCTTGTTTTACTAAAACACTAAGATCTGTTTCGACTAGATCGTGGGTGATGGGACTACTACTATCAGCTTTATAAATTTCTACAGCATATTGTAGAGTTGTGTTATTGATGATCGAGTCACTATCAAAAATGTGGTGAAGAATCGTTATCTCGACAACATCGTTAAGAGATTTAAGGTGAATAAAGCTAGGACTTACAATGTGACCACTTCTTTCTGGAATAGGCTCAAAGTATTCTCCAGGATGCTTCGTATTTAAACCAGCATAATTAAACTCGTATAAAAAATGTTTTTTGTTTTAATATTATTTATCTTTGTTTTTATGGAGGATATTTCTGCTCTATTAAGGGCGTTTTTTTATATTATCCATTATGTTATTGTTTACCTTTCCTATCTCTGTGTTAATAGCTTGAATATCGGTTTGATTTCTATTAATATTATTATTACTATCATTTAATATAGACTTGAAGGAATTGGAGGTCGTTTCTAAAGTTTTTATCTTTGACAAATTAGATTATAAAAGCTTATCGTTCGCTTTGCTCAATTTATCGTTCGCTTTTACATCCGACTTTATTTTGATGAAATCTATGTCATTTTCTATACCGTTTTTAGGTTTTGGTCCAAAAAATAACTCATTTATTTAATGAAGAATTAAGTAATTCTGCCCACATAGTCTTAACATCAGATCTAGTTTTTGTTTCAAAATTTAAATTTCCTTCTATAACTTAAATCTCATACCGTTTCTTCCAAATCTAGTAAAACAATTACAAGATTTTTTATGCACGATCTCTTTTATCATTTCTCCAGGATTCTCGGGATGTTCTACCCAATTGTCTATAGTTTCTTTTTGAATACAACTACCCATTTATTAAAAGACGAACAATGTGAGTTTAAGAAGGAAAAACCCAAACACGAGGCCTAATACTCCAAATAATAAATTAGGACTAGTTTCTTGAACACTTGGTGAATAGTTTACTAAAGAAGTTTTATTCAAGTTTTTTTCTTTAGGTAAATATCTTACTAAAGAAGTTTTATTCAAGTCTTTTTCTTTGGGTGCATATATCTTTTCCAACTTTGTCGGAACTACGTGATCCAACTTTGTCAACGCTACGCGGTTCAGATTTTCATTTAACCCAAATTTCATGTTGGACTTTGCTATTGTTAGTATGTTGTTAAAACTTGGAATAGGATCTTTAATAATAATCATGTCAGAAGGGATTAAGACAATACCTGGACCGATTACCATGTCCAAGACCACATTCGTGTTTTTTATTGCGGTTCTCGTATCAGAAATCGTTATTGTGGAGTCATCTTGTGTAATAGTGTCTTGAACCAATTTGTGAAAAACATCTTGAGTTTGAGAACTTTTCGCTCCTCGACCCACGATAGGCCATCTCGTTTTTGCTTGTGCTCCTAAAATAGCATAAACATAGGACTCTACTGCTTGTTGTAACAGTTTTTGTCCTAAATGTGTCAGTCCATCAGAATTAGATGTTGTAAAAAATTTCCAATCGTCATCGCTTCTGTTTATGGTCTTGTAAATTCAATCGTACTCTAAATCTTCTATGTCATGTCTTTTATTAGGATCAAATCTAGGTGCTAACTTAAGATGACCATAAACAGTTCTAGCAATGTAATCACTTAATTTTGCATGCTTATCAGGTTTTTGATGTTTTATAATCTTTTTTATGGGCATTTTCTTCTTAATAAGATTTAAAATTTTATCATCTACATAACGTTTAAGTTCTTGAGGATGTTTTAGAAGTCTTTTTATGTGAAAATAGAAGTAATATTTTGCAATAGAGTTTATAATTGCTGCCTGAAGAGTGCCTTGCACCCGCTTCGCGTTGAAATGTTCTAAGCTCATGCCTCCTAAATAAGAAATAACATAAGCTGCTACTAAACTCGTAAAATAAGGTACTTGGAGATAGCTTTCAGAATCAAGTTTCTTTCTAATGTCTCCAAGTTCTTCTATGGATTTTTCATCGCATTGTGTATCTAAATTATCTAATTTATAAGAAAAATAATCATCATTTACATAAAGACTTATTTTTCTAAAATCCAAATCTTCTTTGCTTCTTGGCTTTTCTAAAATTAACGTTTTTATTGTACCAAAATGATTCCAAATCTTGGGCTTCCATTCTTTATCTATAGTTTGTTGAATAACCTGGATAGAAATTCCCAGTTCTTCTTGCCATTTCGTATTATGTTTAAAAGCGTATGTTTCCAAAGCATAGCGATAACCATGGTGTGTATTGTAATAAGTAATGGGAAAGAGCACAAGCTCCTTTCTGTCGCGTTCTTTTTTTGCACCTTTTTTTTCTAACTCGCTACGCTCGTGCTCACTTTGTTCGCGTATTTGATAACCAAAGTCGAAAAAAGATAAATTTGCTTTTGGATATTTCTTTAAAAAAGCTTGTTTTGATTTTTCTTTCGAGAAGGAATCTATTAATTTCTTGACATAATCTTTTCCATATTTTTTATCGTACATCCAATGGTAATAATAAGCCATGCCATTGCTTTGCTCCTTATCCATCTTTATTTAATAGATATAAAATTCTAATAATATATCGGCAATATTTTTATTCGAACTTATTCTAAAAAATAAAAGATTCCACGTTCCATTTTTTTAAAAATGTTTTTGAGCCTACATTATCATGTTTTTCTATACCTCCGTTAAGACTTATTTCCCTGCTAATAGGAAGAAAGCCAATGTAATCGCTAGGTTCACCCATAAAGTCGTTTTTATGTTCATCCACAACATGACAAGAAATATGAAGAAACTTAAAGTCGTCAAAGATATTCACTACGTTGGGAGATGTTTTTTTCTGTGTTGGAATCCAAGGTAGTGTTTTCTTCGAATCCTAATAGCATCCCAATCTTTTTTAGATTAATCGTGGTGGTTCTTTTGTTCGTAAGCTTACACTTGTTTAAAAAAGTTAACTTTTCTAATTTTATGTCGTTCTCATCAAACAACTTTACAAACCGAGAAAAATCTAAAAATCATGGCTCGAAATCTAAAGTATTATTTCCACCCAAATCTGTACTCTGATTTTGCTCGATGTTTGCATAGTTCCAAAATAACGTAACTGACTTTACGAGTAAAAAAGAATCAGACGTGGTTTGTAAATGATTTTTTAAAAAAAGTTTTGTTTTGGTCTTTTTAGGAATACTACAAATCTTCTCATTTATTAAAAGGTTCAAAGATCTCTTAAAAATAATTGGAAAATGAAAACGAGCATTGCAAAACAAACGGAAGAGAATAAGGAAATGATCTTACATGATCTTTATTACGATCCAAAAAGAGGTTTTAGATCTGCCAAGGTATTTCTCCTCGTTATAGTAAAGAATGGTTGAAAACCCAAGACACGTTTTCGAAATATAAAAAAGCTTTAGAAAAGTTTAAGTTTTGTGGAAAATCTAGCTCAACAATTACAATTAGATCTCGTTGACATGAGAAGTATTTTAAAAGAAAGCAGAAACAAACCTTTTGGATGGATTATCACGGGTGTAGAAATATTATCCAGATATGGTTTTGTTATTCCCGTGAAGAAAATAAAGGGAAAAATCGTCTCAGAAGGTTTAAAGGTAATTTTAGATGAATGTCACGATCGATTTAAGAAATATCCAAAAGTAATTCAATTAGATTGTGCAAACGAGTTTCATAATAAGCACGTGGATGAACTTTTACAAGAACGTAATATCGACTGGTTTTCTACCGAGCAATCTCAAAAGCTAGGACGAGAAAACTATTTTCCTCCAAGAATGTATAAGGAAAAATATCCTGATATGGTCTTTAAACCAAAACTAGATTATGAACGAAGAGGAAAAAAGGCTGCTATCGTAGAAAGATTTAATCGAACCTTAAAATCTCACTTGTGGAAATGGTTTTTTAAAAATAATACAAGTTATTGGATCGAGGTCTTGGACGAACTCGTTTATAATTACAATAATTCTTATCATAGAACTATAAAAATGAAGCCTTCCGAAGTAAACGAGTCTAATGCTGAGAAGGTCTGGCTCATACTTTTTGGAAATGGGATATTATCGACAGACGACTTAAAACTTGCTTATAAAGTCGGAGATCGTGTTAGAGTTTTATATTATGGAAAACAAGCCAAGAAAGCTTTTAAAAAAGGATATACGAAAGGTTTTGGCAATGAAATTTATGAAATTGGTAACATTTATTTTGGTGATCCTATCATGTATGAATTTTGAAAACAACGGAAAAAACGAGTAAAACAAGTCCCGAAGAAGAGATTATTCTTGGAAGACTTTACGAACAGGAACTTTCCCAGATAAAGCCTTAAAACTCGTTTTGTTTGTTTTTAAATGAATGGAAACTGATTCTTACCAAATGTTTTATGATAAGCCTACATTTGAGTATGAAGATCCTGCCAAGTATATAGAAAACGATCGTAGGGAGTCTGAAGAAGATAATATTTGGGATCACGATCTAGAACAAGACGATTATGATAGACGTTTTTGAAGATGCACAAGATTACGAGCGTGGGCGAGTTGGACCAGAAATAGAAAATCGTTGCGTTGATTCGACTTTGTTAACGCTTCGCGATCCTGATAATCAAGAAAAATATTTTGATCCCATGATACACTCTTGGGATATGGCTTATGATAACGATTTAAGAATAGATCCTAAAAAACTTTTAGGACCTGATAAAGAAGAAAAAGAACCTTATATAAAAAGGTATTTTTAAAAAACTTCATGGATCTAGACATTGATGAAAATGATGGAGAAAGTAGTGAAAACTTTTAGATAAGTTTAGATTATTAACAGATGAGAATAATAAGCTCATCAGAGCGAATTTTAGAAATAAACCTATCATAGAAAAAACAAAGCAAGGAGATTTTGATTATGATCGTGATCCAGATCTTAAGAAATTTGTAGAAGAGTTTAATCTATTTTCTGAAAATGCAAGAAGAGAATATCAAGATACGGCCAAGGGAGAAATTAAGGAAATAATAAACTTAGAACCCTTATTAGAAAAAACTACTAAAAACGAACATGGTGAGTCGCGCTAAGCGTTCAGTTTTGAAGAAATGTTAGAAGAAGCTGCCAAGGAAGATGGACTTATAAATGATATTAAAGAAAACTTCTCCAAAGAAATTGGTCAAGAAAATCAAAAAATAATTGAAGAATTATTCCTAGATCCCAATTACGAACGCGTATTTTCATCAGAAGAAAAGTTAGAAATAAATCAGATTTTAGAACCCGAAGGAGACACTAACGAAGAAAAATTAGATCAACTCGATAATGATAAAAACTATTAGAGAAGAAAACTTATTAACGAAGCCGATCCTAAACGAAGAGAATTTATAGAAACTATACATAAAGTGATAGAAGTCTCCAAAGAAAAGATTAGATCTCAAATTAATGCTAAACTAAAACTGATCCAAGTGAGAGATGCTTTCGAAAAGTATATCGATAGAGACGAACTCACCCGTTTACAAAAATTTAAGTGATGGTTAACAACAAACAAGTTTAAGATAGGAGTAGGATTAGAAGGACTTGCTATAGGTCTCGTGGGGATGATCGTTACTATTACGAGAAGAACAAAAGGCGTCGTGAAAGATATATGAGATACTTTACAACATGCAAAAAAGCTTCTAGCACAAACAAAAGACATGTCGAGAAGTACCTCTGTGTTGTTAGAACCTTTAAGATGAGGCTTGGGTGTTTTAGAATCTGGTGTAAATCTTGTTTCAAAAAATGTCCTCGTGTTATTAGGAATAATCTTATTAATAATATTTTTAAAAAGAAAAATGATAACAAGGTTAACCTCTGGCAAAAAATTAATTTTTTTTTGGCTTTAAATAAATGAGTAAAAATCTTGTTCATAACTTAAAACTATTAGGAGTATTCATTTTGTTAATGGGGTTGATCTGAATTCATTATAATCCCAAAAGCAAAGCATAAAAAAGTCTTTTTGCTTTAAATAAAATGATCTTGAACGAGCCTGTTAATTTACCATTATTTTCATGCTTGATATTTGTCTGCTTAATAATGGGTTTACTTATCGTTCTTAAATAAATGAGCAAAGGTAAAAGTGAAAATACCCCCCCATCCATAGATTGGTTTTTATTCGGAAACCATTATGCAGATAAGTTGTATTATCAGTTACACGAGTTTGAAGAAAACAACCTTGAGATGGAAACTTGGTTGGTGGAGATTTTTGATATGATAGGAAAGTTCTATGAAATCTTAATACAATCTGTGTATCTTTTTTTTAAAAAACTAGAAGATTTGTTAATTCTTAATGCACAAACAGTAGTAAGATTTTTTAAGATGCTTAGACAATGGTGGAGAAGTCTAGACAAGTCTGATCGAGATTGGAAAAACGAAGACGTGTTAACATTTAATAGAGAAGACTTTAGTTTTTTTAACATGATGATAAGCTCGATAAAATTTCTTTTTTACGTGATTAAAAGAACACCAGGACATGTTTGGGAACTGTTAAAAAGTTTATTTTATTTTTTTAGTGACCATGTTTGGGAACCAATAAAAAGTCTTTTCTATTTTTGTAGTGATCATGTTTGGAGTTTTTTGTTCTCCTTAAGGTATTTCTTGGAATTCTTTACAAAGTCTTTAATCATGCAGTTAGATATAGCGTGGGAGTTTTTTAGTTTCTTCTTAAGATTTCCTAAACAAGATTGGGATTATTTTTTCCACTTTATGAGAAAATTCTGGGTATGGATAAGACTATTTTTTATATTTAAAAGTAAAATAGGTGAGAAAGCAGAAATACCTTTTAAAGAAGTAAATGATTTTACGCAACATAATAAAATAATCTCAATGGTGGTATTAGTGGTGGTCGTATTATTCTTAAAACTTTACTTGAAATAAAATGGACATAAAAACTATCAGAATAAATGTGAAAAAAAAACTCGATACTATTTTTATGTTGTCGAGGGACCTTATTAACGAATTAGATGAGAAAGAAGGAAAACAATCTTCTCATGATCCATTTAAGAAAAGATATTTGAAAGAGTTGGATAAGGAAGTAGAAAATATTATCTGGATTACAAAAGGACTTCACTACCTAAAAAAAAAGTATAAAAGTAATGAAAACCTCAAACTTCTAATAAATAGAGTAGGAGGGCCAAAGGGAAAAACAATCGTAAAGTGGATTTTTATTGGATTAGGATTAATTAGTGCCGCACAATCTTTAGCATTTTAATAAATGAATTATATATTAGTCGATGAGATAGAATTTAGTTCGGAGAAAAAATTAGAGAATTATTGTAGATCCAAAGGATTTTCGAGACTAGAGTCTTACATTTCATATTGGACAGGAAGCAAAACAAGAGAAAGAGATGGCCTTACACATAAGCTAGAAGGATATGTAAAAAAAATGTAGACTTGTCGCAAAAGGAAAAAAAAATCTCTGATAATCAAAAACAAAATGTTATGAATATTAAAAATTTTTCTAAAGATTTTACTTTTAAAAATTGAGAAATAAAATTATTTTACTTAAATGCCAATATCAAGTATGTTTTTTCCTTCTATAACCTCAATAATAAATTTTTTGAATATTGTAGAAATTTTTCTTTTTATTCTCGACAAGTCTTCATTTTTTTTACATATCCTCTAGCTTATATGTAAGGCCACCTGTTTCTCTTGTTTTGTTCCCCATCCAATATGAAATGTAATACTCTAATCTTGGAAATCCTTTGGATTTTAATAAATGAATAAGGATTTATTAGAACCTATTCGCCTCGAAGTAAATGAACTTAAAGAAATTTGTTTTGCAATGAGTAATAACAACGCATTCTTAGTTAACTTAAGTAGAAACAACTTAAGAAAACTAAATGAGGAATTAAATAAGAGTGAGCGCATTCTCATAAATACCTTCTACATGATGTTTCCTTTTTACTTTAAAAACAGTTTGTGGAAGTATCATTTTTTAGACCAATTATAAATTTTTTAATTGGTCATATGAAAAAATAAAAAATTTCTTATTATTTCTCATCATCCTGATACTTATATTAATGGTTAATATGATTTTAAAGTAAAAAAGGGTGATAAAATAAGTTATACAACACTCACTATCGAAATTACTGCATAAATGGTCTTAAGGTCAACATTATTATAATGAAGATTTTACAGTAAATGAGGTACTTGTATGTGATGTCATTCTGCTCTATGTAACAGGGTGTCAGATGTCAATTGGGATGCAAGTCCTGTTTCTGTCTCCCGTCGCTAGTAACTTGCTAAAATTGTATAAGTCTTAGTGATGATTGTTCGTAGTATGTATATATATGTGACGAATTCATTAAATTAAATTAAAT
>JAOBYK010494344.1:0-13286 GCA_025434845.1 Phenganax subtilis | reverse complement strand
ACAAAGCCATAGAATATATAAAATTTTACGATGTAATAACCTGAGAAGAAAGGCCACAGCAATAAAATTATAGTACTCAAGCACTCTTTCTGCGAAGGGAAGCACTCGAGCGACGTCACAACAGCAAACCGCTGAAGTTTGCGAGCCGCCGTATTTTGGCAAAATGGCGAGCTTCTATTTGCAAATTTTCGGGTACGTTCGACGCAATATCTCGCTAACTAAAATGAACTAACGCAAACGACTTCGCACAGAAACTATTTAGGTTAGGGCCTTTCGTTTGAACATAACTTATTTTTGGGGTGGAGTTCCCCTTTAAGTTTACATGCCTTTTACAAAACTAGTGCAAGATTTTAGTGCAAAACTTTCTGGATATAAAACTACTATTTTTTAAAACTAGTAATAATCATTAAAGATTTAATAATAATCTAAGATTTAATAATAATCAAACTATTTTGTGAAGGTGAACTACGTCGAATGCACTTACTAATCTTTGATTACTACAAGTTTTAAAAAAATAGCATTTTTATATCCAGAACGTTTCCAACTTAAATCTTGCACTAAATTTTTAAGAGGCATGTAAACTTAAAGAGTGACAGTTAAATCTATATTATATGTAATAAAATGTGACCAAAATTATACTGCCATCGAAGAATGTTGAAACAAACGCAACTATTACAAAAACCAGCGCGACTTTTGCTATTTTTCTGCATTTTCGAGTGTTTGAGATAAATAGATAAATCTAAATGTTTAAACCTCCAAAATAGTATACTTCTGTGTTCAATACACTTATTTTCCATGCAGGTTTCACAAACTGAGTTAAGCCGTTACAGCCAAAGAAAAACAGCGTTTTAAAGACTTAAACATATACCGCCAAAATAAAACCTTGCAGTCGTTTCTGGGGCGAGATTACAAAATGATAGTGATCTGTTTCGCCTCATTCAATCGTAGGCGCTTTTTTCTGGAGTTGGCATTCGAGATTATATACAGTGCACTGGGGGAAACAAACGTTTTCATCGCCAAACCTGCGTTTTAAAACCCCAAATGTACGTTTGACTTTTGAAACGTAGGACTACGTTCACACAATGCTGGTACGGTTAGAAAACAGCATGAAAAGTCGTAATTGACTGTCACGTTCACATTAAGCCGATGTCCAAGGAAATTTGTCCTCGCCAAAATTTGGCCCCGCAGATCAAATTTTCTAAGAAAATTTGCCCTCCCCGGGGGTCATATCTCCTAGGAAATTTGGCCCCCACTTCGGAAATTTGTCCTCTCCCAAAGGCCAAGATACTAACGTAAACTGTAAACGGGGAAATTGTAAAGTTTCTAATATGACCAAGTAACTAAACATGTTTGACAATTTGCACGAAACAAATACATTCAAAAAAATACTGGCAGGATTTGCTATGACTGCATATTGTCGATGATATCATGCTTTGATGCCATGTGTCAGCGAAAATGCTAATACACTCATAAAAGGATTAGCCAGGACAGTTAGCAATGCATTGAAATAAGAAAGAATGTTTATTGAAATGGATGTTTCATCGAAAGCACTTCCTGAAGGACCTAATATCATAGATGCCTGTATGACTCACAAACGTTGCGCCAACAATGTCCTGCAGAAAACGAGGAATGGTTTTGCCAGTCATTTTCTCCGCTTTTCTAAGAACTTAACTACCTAACAATGTTTAATTGAAAAAAAGAACTCGACATTAATACATTTTAAATACCGTAAAGCATGTGTTTAGAAGCCTAAGTACAGATATAACACATATATCTACAATCTTGGACGAAACTTGTTGAGAAAATGTAATTTTATCCGTTCAACATCTGTATGATAATTTTGAATCGCTTCTACTTCTGCTTATTTTCATAAATCCCCCCTTCCCCCCACTGCAATGTTGATAGTTTCTCACTGCTATCAATTCCCACCAACTCTTAAGGCTGAGCAACTTTGATCAGGGGGAATGGGGGTTTGATATACGTAAAATAGTGCAGTATTTCAAAATCTCTTCATTTTGTCAAATGTTCTCCAGAGTTTTGTCCAAGATTGTAGGTCTCTGCATAGAAACTTTGGGGGGCCAAATATCCTAGGAAATATGATCCGGGGAGGCCAAATTTCCTAGGAAATATGGTCCAGGGGGCCAAATTTTCGAGGGGGGGCAAATTTCCTGTGACATCGGTGCTAAATTGTTGGTTGATGGGCCATATAACAAGTCATGGGTGACATCACGAATATTTATCATAACATAGTTATAATTATGATAATCACAATAAGTAGTTACGTATAATAGTAGTGTGAAAAGGGGGATTCCAGCACAAATTTGCATAATTGGCCACGCCCACTTTTTGTTAACGAGGGGTGGGTGACAAACAAAAATTGATTTCGCATCTATTTAGTTTTCTTATTAAATAAAGAGCTTCGATTTGAGACAAACAAAAATTGATTTTGCATCTATTTGTTAAAAGTTACTAAATAAATGAGACTATGTGATCCTCAATTAAAACAAATTAATTGAAGACCATGATGTCTAAACCAAAACAACTTTTAAAACAAGAATCCATACCATCACAACTTCAAGATTATATTGAAACTCGGAAATCACTAGGTTTTACTTCAGATTTACCACAATATGTAAAGAAAAGCAAATTACCAGAACGACATAAACCTGTTTTTATAGGATATTTAAAAAGCACACCAATCAAAGAAAAATTTACTCCAAGATTAAAAGGTCAAACTATAAAAGAAAAACTTATGGGTTTTAAGGAAAAACATATGTCAAGATTAAAAGGTCAAACTATAAAAGAAAAACATATTCCAATAAAAGTAACTAAAGAACTTAATATATTAGATGGAAAAGTAAAAAGGTGGGGAACAAAAAATATTAACAAATATTTAGATACATTAGAAAATAATTTGAATAAAGAGAATTATGATGACAAAACAGTAGATTTAGTTACAAATTATATAAATAGACATGTAGATAAACATAGAACTAAACCGGTTTTAAAACCTAGAACAAAACCAATTCCAAAACCTCGTACAAGAATGACACACCTACTTGATAAACCTATAAAAGATATTGGTGTTGAACCTTTAAAACTCATAAAATATATACCTCCAAAACCTAAACTTCCTCCAAGAACAAAAAAACAGGCTATCAAGAAAAAATTAAAAGAATTTTATGACTGGCTTGTAAAATTAGTTCCCGAAAAAATAAAGACTAAAGTTTCTAACAACTATAAAAATATGAAGGAAAAAATTATGGAATTATTTAAGTCAGAATCGGAAGAACATGTTGTAAAATTATTAGAAACTGCCATGAAAGGTCGTCTCAAAACTTTTATCATAAAATGTAAAGATGAAGATAAAGAAAGTGATCCATTTACTTGGTTGTGGGATTATACACAACCTCATGTGAAATAACTTATAAAGTCACAAGAAAATCATAAAATGGAACTTATATTAGTATGTATAATGGTAAAAAGAAATCCTGCTACAAATGAAATTGATGAAAAAGAATATGGATATTTTAGTTCATCTTATAATAGAATTTTACCCGGATCAGATATAGATGAAATTTTTGTTAATATGGTAAATAAGATTATAGAAGAGTTTATAGAAGAGAGAAAGAAAGGATCTGGATGGGAACTTGAAACATTACAAGAACTTCAAATTCACGTAGTGAAATATGATCCTCTTAAAGGATCTTCCCACATTCCAATACCAAAAAAGTTAGCAAATAGAAATGCAATTATTAATCCAAAAAATGACTTTGACTACGATCAACAATGTTTTAAGTGGGCTGTTACTATAGGAACATCAACGAAACCGGAAGATAAATATCGCGGTAGAATTACAGATAAACTAATTCAAAACTCAAAGAAATTTGATTGGATGGGTATACGATTTCCAACACCAGTTGATGACATTACGAAATTTGAGAAAAGAAATAACATTAAAATAAATTTATTTGGATATAACGAAAAAGATGATGTATTTCCCATGGGAACTAATATGCATGAGGATCCAGACATTAGACTTTTGCTTTTAGATGAAAAATATTATGTATTTATAAGTAATTTTAGTAGATTAATCGGAACATTATTAACTAATAAAAAAGTTAAACATTATGTTTGTGACTTTTGCCTATAACATTTTTATACAAATGACGAACTAAATGAACACAAAGACTATTGTAGAAAACATGTTCCTACAAAAACAGTTGTTCCAAAACCTGGAACTTTTGAGTGTTTTAAAAATTATTATAGAAAAATAGTAACTCCGTTTGTTACGTACGCAGATTTTGAATGTATTACAAAACCTATAGACAAAAAATTAGGTAAAAACACTACACAATATCAACAACACATTCCTAGCGGATTTGGTTGTTTAGTAAAATGTTTTGATGATAAATTTTACGAACCAAAGTATATCAATAACACCTCTAAAAATGTTGATAAAATATTTGTTAAACAATTAGAGAAAGAGGCTAAAGAGATTTATAACAAGTATTATAAGTATTCAAAGAAAATAATCCTAACAGAACAAGATAAACAAGATTTTGCTGACTCAACAATTTGCCATAGTTGTGAAAAACCTTTAGATCAAACAGACAAAGTTAAAGATCATTGCCACTTTACTGGAAAATATAGAGGAGCCGCTCATAATAAGTGCAACTTACAATTTAGAAACTTGGGGGTTATACCAGTTGTGATACATAATTTAGAAGGTCTTGATTCTCATTTGTTTATTAAAGCTTTATACTTAACTCCTGGAAGAGTTACTACTATTCCAAAATCAGGAGAAAAAATTTTAAGTATTACAAAACATGTTCCTGTAGACAAAACAGAAAAAGGAGGTCTGGTTACAATGCAATTAAGATTTATAGACTCATTCAAGTTTTTGAGTTCTAGTTTAGACTCTTTAGTTAAAAATCTAACGCAAAAAGACCTACAAGACTTACATTGTCTGAAAAGACATTTTCCAGATCACCTAGAACTCTTGTCTAGAAAAGGGGTTTTCCCTTATGATTATATAGACTCATTTGAAAAACTCAATGAGACAAGTTTACCTCCAAAAGAAGCTTTTTACTCAAAACTTAATGATGAACATATTTTAGATAAAGACTATCAATTTGCTCAAAAAGTTTGGTCAACTTTTAAAATGACTAAAATACAAGACTACCACGACTTGTATTTAAAAACAGATGTCTTACTTTTAGCAGACGTATTTGAGCAATTTCGAAAAGTGTGTCTTGGAAACTGCAAGTTAGACCCCGCATGGTATTTTACATCTCCAAGTTTATCGTGGGATGCATGTTTAAAACAAACAAAAGAAGAATTAGAACTTATTTCCGATGAAGGTATATATATGATTGAAGAAGGAATTCGTGGAGGTGTATCTATGATTACAAAGCGACACATAAAAGCAAATAATAAATACCTTTCGGATTATGATCCAACAAAACCTAGTATTTTCATACCATACTTAGACGCAAATAACCTCTACGGATGGGCCATGATGGAGAATCTTCCTACTCACGGATTTAAGTTGATGACATCATCAGATATTGAGAATTGGAATAGTCTCGACCCAGGCCAAGGTTGTTTCCTAAAAATAGATGCTGATTATCCAGAAAGTCTTCATGATCTTCACAGTGATCTTCCACTTGCGCCAGAAAGAATTCAAACTCTGACTACAGAAAAACTTGTTCCTACTTTAAATCATAAGGAAAATTACATAATCCATCATTCTGCTCTTAAAAAGTATATTGAAATGGGTTTAATCATAAAAAAGATTCACAAAGGAATAAAATTCTACGAGTCTCCTTGGCTTAAACCTTGTATTGAAAAGAATACAAATCTCAGAGCTGCTTCAAAGAATAAATTTGAAAAAGACTTCATCAAACTCATGAATAATTCTGTATTTGGAAAAACAATGAAAAATGTTAGAAAAAGAGTTAATGTGGAACTTGTAAGTGAAGAGAAAAGAGTAAGAAAATTAACGAATATACCCGAATTTAAGAGATTCACATGATTTGACGAAAACCTAGTTGCAATTCATAATTACAAGTCTAAAGTGTTATTAAATAAACCTATTTACATGGGTATGAGTATTTTAGATATTTCCAAAACTTTAATGTACGAATTTCATTATAATTATATAAAACAAAAATACGGTGATTCAGCAAAACTCGGTTTCACAGACACGGACTCTTTACTTTACGAAATCGAAACAGATGACTTTTATAAAGATATCTCTCCAGATCTTGAAATATGGTTTGATACTTCAGAAATACTAACAGATAATCCTTACATTAAAAAAGGTCTAAACAAAAAAGTACCTGGATTTTCAAGGATGAATGTGGAGGTACTCAAATTACAGAATTTGTAGGTCTTAGACCAAAATTATATTCTTATTTAAAAGAAAACACGTCAGAGATAAAAAAAATGTAACGGTTTAGAGAAATCTGCTATTGACAAGACTTTAAAATTAGAACATTATAAAAACTGTCTTTATAATGGTTTACCTGTTACTATAGGAACGAATATGATAAGAAATAGAAAACATAATGTATTCAC
Source organism: Phenganax subtilis (assembly GCA_025434845.1). Lineage (NCBI taxonomy): Eukaryota > Metazoa > Cnidaria > Anthozoa > Malacalcyonacea > Clavulariidae > Phenganax > Phenganax subtilis. The sequence continues at coordinate 6,704 of JAOBYK010494344.1, read as the reverse complement.
GGAGAATATGAATAAAGTTGCTTTAAGTGCAAATGATGATAAAAGATACATCCTTCCTGATAAAATTAATACCTTGTCTCTTGGACATTATAAAATAAAAGAACTAGAAAACTAAAAAAAGGTAATTATTTAGATACTAATCAAACTATTTGGTTTAAAGCAAAAGACATTACAACTTTATTAGAATATAAAGATACATTACCTTGGGGACATTATAAAATAAAGGAGACAATGATTAAAAATTTTGTAAATAAAGATTTAATTTTAACTATAAACACATAGATAATAATCAAACTATTTGGTTTAAAGCAAAAAATGTTGCATTAGCTTTAGGATACATGAAACCAAGAAATGCAATTTTAGAACATGTAAAAGACAAGTATAAGATAGAAGAAAAAAACCTAGGAGCCCTAAATCAGGGCCCCTCTAATACAATTTGGATTAAAGAACCTGGAGTTTACGCTCTTATTTTTAAAACTGAATTACCTATTGCAGAACAATTTCAAGATTGGGTGTTTTCAAAAGTTTTACCAAGTATAAAAAAATATGGACTTTATCAACAATTCAACACCAAGAATAAAAATGTATTTATGACTGAAGATGACTTTAGTTTACATACAAAAACTGTAAATTTTATTAGAAAAATCTACAAAGACTCTGTCATAATGACACAAGGATTAGGGGAATTGCAAGACAGCGTTAGTAAACGTATAAATTCTTGGTGTAAAGGTTATCAAAAAGGTCAACCTGATCTTCTCATTAATAATTTACATGAAAAATATAATGGACTTTACATTGAGTTCAAGTCACCCAAAACACATGGAACAATATCTGAAGCTCAATAAAACACTTTTAAAAAATATAAAGAAAACAACTACATGTGCTTGGTATCTTATGATTATGATGAAATAATTAAAACTATTATAATTTATATGCAAGACGTTAGAGTAATATGTATTTACTGTAAAAAGAATTTAAGAAAATTTAAATCCAATGAGTCTAGAAACAATCATTATAAATACTTTCATAAGATATATCTTTGATTTTCTTTTAAAATAAATGGATCAACCGCAAAATAATATTAGAGAAGAACTTTTAAAACTAGCAGACGCAAAAGAAATTAAACATTCTGTGACTTACATTAAAAAAGCTTCAGAAAAAACACTCGAAAAAATTTACAAAGATTAGCAACGTATGCAACTGAATGAAACGAATGAAATGTTAACAGATACGATTATTGGAAAATTTTCTGAATGGATGCAACATGTAGATATGATAGAAGATCAATCGGCACTTCGAAAAGAACTCTTGGAGGACAAACCATTTAGACAAGACATTAAAATCATCCTAGAATACATTACTCCTTATATTCCGCTGATTGGAATTCTTTCAGGTGGCATTGTTGTAGGAAAACATGTGATTCATAAGAAAATAAATACACTTACTCAAGACGCTAAACTAAAAGAGAAGGAAATTGATTAATAACTAAATTGTATACTTACTTATACTTAAAAAACAAAGAACATAATCATGTCGATAATAAAACATATTGTAACCATTCTGTTGACAATTTTTATTTTTAAGTTGTACAACAACAGAAATATTGATAATTATTATTTCAAATTTGGATTCTATGATGGCTATTTTTCTTTAGGTTGGAAACTTCTTTATCAAGGATTTCAAGAAAATAGAATACTATCTAAATGCTATATATTGTTTAACAAGACCTTTTATCTTTGTCTTCAAGATAAAGACACAATAAACTTAAACTAAAAAACAAAAATATCCATACTAGCAACTTACTAGTATGGATATTAAATAAAGAAATGTCATTAAAATTCACCAATTTATCTAAAAAGAGAAATAAAATAAATGAAAATTTAAAAGTGATTAAAGAAATGACAGACAAATCAAAACAATTTGTAGCTCCAAATTTAGATTCAAATACATATCCATTTAACATGATTATTGTCGGACCTACTTGTTGTGGAAAAATACATTACTTGCTTCAGTTTTTAGAACAAGAATACATGGGTTATTTTGATTATGTTTTTTTAATTTGTCCTTCCTACGAATGGAACAAAACTTATCAAAAATGGAAATATGATAAAGATGAAAATTTTTTTGTTATTCAATGTGAACAAGAATCAGTAGAAACATTTTTAAAACAAATTGTTCAGTTTGCAAAAGGAACAAATTCACTCATTATCCTTGATGATTGCGCATCTGCAAAATTTGTAAAAGGTAGAACTTCAGAGTTAGTGAGACTAGGATTTTCAGCAAGACACTTTGGTATAAGTACTATTGTAATTACTCAACAACTGACTTCTATTGCTAAACCTTATCGTGAAAACATTTCTAGAATTGTTTCATTTTACAATCCAAACAAGATGGACATGAACGCACTATTTGACGACTATTTAGGTGATATTTCAAAAGAAGAGAAACAAGATATATATCACAAGTTGAAAAATATCAAGTTTTCAAACTTGGACATATCTCTAAGACATCCTTATCATTACTCTGTAAAATAGGAAAAAATCTTTGATTTTTTCCTTTAGGCTGTCATGTCAGAGATGATATCATCAATTACTTTTAAATCACTGAGTAACTTGGTTTCATCCGATTCTGAAAACTCCCCAGTTCTCAAAATTAAGATGATTCTATTACATACTTTTTGAAGCAACACACATACAAATTTAGTCTGTTCAACTCTTTTTGTTATTTTACTTTTACTTACCATGCAGAGATTAATGTTCCAATTCCAGTGATGATTAAAGTAAGCGGATTGACTATGCTTGTACCAGCTCCAACAGTTGTTAAAACAAGTCCTGTTGATTGTAAAGAAACTTTTATTCGATTTAATTTTTTATATTTTTTATGATACGTTTGATACTTGTCATAATAGTTATCATAAATTTTCATCAGTTGATTACAAGCGTCTTGGCCAATATTATCTGATATATGATTAAACTTTTTATACATTTATTTAGTAGATTACTTTTTCAATAATGTTATTTTTAAAATTAACAATGCCATCACTGATAACAAATATTTTACACATTACATTTGCAGTTGTAGCTTTCTTTTTAATCTCTAAAAGTACACCATTTTGAGTATTGACTAATTTTTTACCAGATCCAATAACATTTTTATCATGTATCGTTCGAAGATCAATCACGAGAGCAAATTTATCCTTAAAAAACTTTCTCATGTCCATGTTGTTTGTATCATACTTTTCCATAAAGAATCTCTTCGCTTCTGGATACAAGTCTTCTTTTTTAATGCCTTGACTATAAATACAATTAGGTACTTCTTCAATCGTGACTTTAACAGATTCAATGTTGGGATACAAGTATTCCTCACTATCTATTATCGTTTTATTCTTAAATAACATGACAATAGTGGACATACTTTTTCCTGGAAGATTTATTGTTTCATTGACCAACGTACTAGACTTATCCCACTCTACAGTTTTCATGCAAGTCACATGTTCAAAGTTGAGTGATCTTCCATCTTCATAAGTAGACAAAGATTGATTCGCCAAAGTTTCATTTTCAATCGTTTCATATTCTAATTCAATATTTTCCAAGGTGTATCCTTCTACATCTTCTCCAGATTGTGCTACCATAATACTTGCGGCTTTTGGTAATCTCAATCTAAACTGAAGATTATGACCCATGGGGTAAGGAGCAAATAGTCCATGATCTCCAATGATTTTATCAAGCTTGATTTTTTGTTTTGTACCATGAACAGATTGTATTAAAGCATCTGATACTTTTTGAGTTGTACCAGTTTTTGCACCATCATCAGAACCTGAAATTAACTTTCTTGTATTTTCATTGGCGATTCCAAATTCTACAAGTTCATCTCGTTCTTGTTTTGGTAACCACAAATCTTTATACACTTCTAATTCACTATGGTCATTGTTATCATAAACATTTTCTCCTCCAATTGTGATGATGAGTCTTTCCATCAACAGTTCTCCAAGATTATTTAAGAACCAAGACTTGTCATATTTGTTTTTAAAGTCAAACTTTAAATTTAAGCTATCAGGAATTAAACAAGCATCTGGTTTTAATTTTGGAATGTCCACATAAATTTCTTCTTCAGGATTTGCCTTGTTTGGATTAAAAGTAATATTATGTTTTGTTCGAATGCGTTTGATATCAGACATTTTAAGTTTTTTATATCCAGGAATTATTTTGTTCATTTATTTATATGTAGAAAACTTATTTTATTTTTTGTAGTAGAAAAATGATTAAGAATATGAAAATAGAGGAAATAAAAAATAAAATAATATCAAATGGACTACCTTGATTAAATAAAAGATAAAACACGATTCCACAAAATAGCAAAAGTGCAAAATGACTTAATGTAAAATTTATAAAGTCAAGTAAAGGTATAGAAATAAAAAATACACCTATATTATAAATGGTAACGAGTATTTTAATAAGTAACTCTATAAAAGATCATACAAACTCAGGAACACTAAAATAATAAGAGAGTATACACCAAATATCATAAGCAGGTTTTCCTACTGGATACACAACATCGCCTATTTTTTCAGATGCTTTTTTACCCACTTTACTTGTGGTGAAATCATAAGTTTTAATTCCTATAATAGCAGCTGCATAAGCAGCTACAGAATAAGTGATCCAACCTGCTTTAAAACCAATCAAAGTTGCTTGTCCTGCAGAATAAGAAGCAGCCATATAAACAGGAACTGCTGCCAAGTAAAATGTTGCTCCTCCCGCAACAGCAGCTAATCCCAAAATGATAGCAGTTTTTCCAATATTTATAGATTCTTGTTCTTTTTGATCTATAGGAAAACTTAATTTAGTGACTGGTGTTTCAGTAAAATCTAAATCTGTAGACTCATCTTTTAAAATTTTATCTAGTTTTTTTTGTCTTTCTTTTTTTCTTCTTTTTAAATACTCTTCAGGTGATTCATTTTTCTTTTTTATGGTATATGTTTTTATATATTTATCAGAGGTTTTACTTTTAACTGAATGTATAGTTATAGTATCATCAGTGTTATCTATTGTGTGTTTTTTGTTTTTTATTTCTTGTGCACCTACTCCAAGTTTACTTTTTGATCCAACTGTGTAGTCTATGATGAGTCCAACAGCAGTTATTGCTCCTGTAATCATCGCGGTAGGCAAATACTTAACAAGTCCATTTCTTATTTGTCTAAGAATGGACAATTTCTTTTGTTCCACGAGGACTTCATGTTGTTGAGGATCTTGATCTAATTTTAGTCTTGCTTCATCTGCAAGTAATAAAGCATATTCTTCAAGTAATTTATATTTTTCATTTTCTGTTGTATACTTGAGTTCTCTAAATTCACTAGCTTTTTCTTCTAGTTTTTGAACTAAAGTAATATCTTTCAACTTTTCCAAGTCTTCATCATCCAATTCTTTTTCTATTGACTTTATTCGACTTTCTAACCAAGTTTCAAGTTGTAATTCTTCTTGTTGTTTTTGTTCTTCATCTCTAGCTAGGTCTACAGCCATTTTAAATTGAGGATAAATTCTTGATTTGGGTAAAGGAATCATATCTCCTCTACTCATTTTATATACAGGTTTATTTCTGTATAAAATACCACTCCAACCTTGATCATCTCTCCACATAAATTCAATGTCTTGTAAAAGAGCTTTTGAGAATCTACCTTTATTAGGATCAATTTGTAATCCGGTGTATTCTTTTAACTTATTTTGTTTATCCACAAGTCTCATATCTTCTTTCACTCCGATCAAGTGAAATTCAAAATCTTGGTCTTGATCTTGATCAATAAGAGAAGACTCTACGTCTTGATCATAATCTGGCTCTATAAAAGAAGTTTGTTCTTCTTCTGGAAAGCATTTTTTAAATTTATTATCAAAATCATGTAATTCAAACTCCATTTATTTAATGATAATAAATTTTAATTTGTATCTGTTAAAGTATCTTCACCTTCTGTATATAATGAAGAGATGTAAACTTGTGGAATATATTCAGAATCAGAGTCAGACTCGCTTGATGTAGAATCATCAAGTTCAAAACTATAATTAGGATTAGTCTCATTAGAATAATCTGGTTTAAGCTCAATTAAATTTAGATTAAGGTCGATACTCATTTATTTATTGGTCTCTTTTAATTTTTGAATATCGCTTTTCTTAATCCAAGAATTGTACCTATTATCGTAACCTAGCCACTTTACGAGCACTTTATCACCTCGAGTTTTGAGTACTTTTTCAACTCTGTAAACATCATCTTGTTTATCCACGGGAGAAAGTTCTTGTTCATAAAATTTTCCAAGAATAGGTTTACCTTCGATGTCCACGATTTCATACATGGTTGGATCACCTCTAAATACTTTTGAGATTTTGAATATTTCTTCTGTAAAATTTGCTTCCTATCCTTTCTCAAAAATAGTCTTATACTTACTCACTCGAACTTGTTCTCCAATTCTAAACTTATTCAAAGGATATTTCCCCGTCCAAGATCCATACAAAGTCAACCAAACTTGATCTTCATTAGTTTTGCTGACATCAGCTGGTTTCATGAGAATAGTACCATGTTTTGTGTGATTGTAATTATTCACAAGATCATCCAAAACACTTATCCAATCATAAGTACTGTTTCGGACGGACAGTATGATAATAGTACTATAGTAGATTAATTGTTCTATCCCGATGATTTATTAACTTGATTCTCCTTTG
>JAOBYK010494233.1:0-13287 GCA_025434845.1 Phenganax subtilis | reverse complement strand
AACTTGTAAAATTGAATCGTCTATTTCTATCTGGTATTGTTGTTGTCATTGGCAGGGGGGTAGCCAAGGGGGGGGCAGGGGGGGGGGCTTGGCCCCCCCTTCAATCATTTGAGAACCACATTTTGAAACGTAGAAAACCAGCTAGAATTAATTAGTTGGGGGGCACCTCACTTTGAAAAATGAAAATTTTCTTGAGTGAGAATGCCCCCTGATTTTTCTAAAAATGTATTCGCCCCCCCCCCAAAAGTTAGGTCCTGGCTACGCCTCTGGTCATTGGACAGTTTGAATGACTATTCTGTAATCAACGCCTTTACAACAATGAAATATTCATTCAGGAAATTTCCTCAAAACTTTCCATCAAAACAAGCTTACGTTAAATACGTTTTCATGATGCAATCCCCACAGACTTCTGGCGATTTACGAATTCGTTTCACGGAATCTAGACCATATTGTTATCAAAATATTAAGTTGGTAAATAACAAATGTGTTTCATATTGCACAAAAGGATGAATCAAATATTTGGTTGAAATTTGTATATCCTTGCGATAAACCAATGTTCTGGTAATACCCGTTTCAAAGACTATATGAAGGCCATGAAGTACAGATGGTGGAAACTGTACACTTGAATTTGATTTATAATCACTTTGTCACCTGTTAACGCGCAGCCAGCAGACTGAATAATTTAAAACTTTATGTCCTAAAGTCGTCAGGTCGATTGCACCATGTACAGATTTTGAAGACTATTCATTTTGGGGCAACAGCATTATCAATAGGATGTCGTTCGGATGTCGTTCGGGCAACAGCATTATCAATAGGATATCAATAGGATGTCGCCAAAATCTGTTCCTTCGATGGTCTTAAATGCGCGTGAGTTTATGACTTTTACGCAATTTCTCCGCTGTCTTTCACATCACATCTTTTCTCATTAATTTCCTTTGCTTTATTTAAGTAGTGAATCGAGTAAGTTTTTGCCCATTGCAATACTTCGAACTTTGTAGTAATTTGTGTATATGCAGTGTAAGACTTGCTCACCAAGCAAGCAGTGACGGCACAAGGTAACACCGCTGCTTGATCGCAGGTTCGCTACTATGTACATCACGGCGGATCAAAATGACGCACTTTCATTGCTCTGCATCTCGACTTATATTTTACGCAAAGACGCAAAACTTCGTGTGAGAGATGAGCAATATGTAGTCTTTCATTTGAGCTCAACTTGTTCTGAACTCTAAATTCCCCTTTAACATAAAAACCTAAGCATGAACTAGGGTACATTAAGAGAGTTCGGTTGCACGAAGAGTGCGTAGCTTAAACGTTGCATGAATAAGTTTAAAAAAGAAATATTCCTTGAATAACAAAAGTAGAAGTTTTCTAATTGAAATGAATAATTATATATCACCCATAGCTTTATTTCGTAAGAGTTGATTTGAAAGTTGTACAAGGTTTGTGCGAGTGTGCTTGAATTTGCACTTATCCACTATTGACGCTAAACGGATTTGGCAACTACGATGCAGCTGATTTGATCAGCCAGGGGCCGGTTGTACGAAAGGTGGATTGTGCTATCCACAGAGTAGAGATTTTTTACAACATTAGTAAAATTTTCCACTTATTGTCATAAAATAAGATTAGGATTGATTTTCATAGATTAAAGTTCGCTATGTTTACTTCGTTGGTCAATACGAGTGCTTCTAGTTTTTTGTCAAATTCTGCGAAGGTTGAAAAAACCACTTTCCACATTTTCAGAAAAACAGCAACATTTTAAATGACCAGCAGCGTGCCATAGTTATACATCGCACTTTGATCGAGCTTTCCTAACTTTGCTACAATATGGCGAAAATTGTTAATTATATTTTCAAAATTCCCGTCATGTTTGTGTTTCGTTTGAAGCTTTTGCTAGGTGAACTGCTGCTTATAACTATACGCTCAACGTTTGATACGAAATGGAGTTCACATAAACAGTTTTTTTTTTGTCATATTTCGACCGTTTCTGTGTAGTCAACTTTGCAAATTTTTTTTACGTAAGTGTATCAATGTTCAACCTTAAAATATATACAAGAAATGTATAATGCTACTTTTTTTAAGAATGGCCTCTCATGCATTGTGAAGGTGAGAGATAGGCATTTGCTTAAATATCGTAAATTTTCTGTTAATATCTCGAATCTGAACACCGAGCATGCTATTTTCAACTATATTACACTATATTCTCTTGTTCACTGCATGCGTGGACGCCTAAAATACTGAAATTCACACATGAAATTAATTTGCACGTAGTCAGCGCTTGAAAAAGTTTGTTTTAAACATATGCTAGAATAATACTTGACATAGACATTTTCGAAACACACTTCGAGAAAAGAATAAATCGGGATCTATTGATTTAGATTTATCCTGCTGCAGTAATTTTCCTACCAGGTTACGTGCATGACTGCATGTAACTGAAAAATCTGAGTCTGCATGCTTACTGGTATTACGCAATGTCACTTTTTTCTGGGAAGCGCTATCTCCCTTTCGTACAACCGGCCCCAGATCTAAATAACAAAGAGTCTATATAAACTTTAACTTACACTTATCAGTTTGTCTAGATATATCCGAGTTTCCCTGTAAAAATAAAAATATATTTTTCTGGTTAAAATTAAAGCAAAAACTACACAAAACTGGGCAAAAACGTATTAAGAAATTTTCGTTAACATTTTCAACAAGAAGTCAAACTACTATCTTTAATCTGCAGTATCTTAAAATTATGACAAAAAAATTCTCTGTTTTCCTCTTCAACAGAATTTTTCGAAAGTTTCAATCGTGTTACAAAGCGTTACAAAGCGTTACAAAGCTCTCCAAGACATCGTCAGCGATATATATTTGCCCCATAAAATTATATTCAGATCCCAAAAACCATGTTTAAAAGAACAGAAATTTTGCCTGATACAAAAATTAATTCCGAAAACATTTAACAAGTTTGTCTATCCGAAAAAACACAGCCCCTCACGTTATCAAGAAAATCTTTTTCTGGCCACAAACATTATTGTTTAAAAATCTGAAAATTCTAAATGGTGTAAAAATTACTTTCCAAATAATTTTTAAATGTTTTAAAAAATCTTTGTCCATTCGAAAAGACAGTGTCACCCAGTTTTTTTGTCTATAAATAAATATGTCCCTTAAATATATACCTGCACGTTTAAAATGTTTGGATTACCAGCTGACAATGCTCCAAGTTGATCGTTTTGCATAGCTGCGGAAATAATTTCAGCTAACATGCCCAAAGAAGATTGAGATGAGTCATTAACGGAGCAAGAATCAGAGTAATGAGGCGGGTAACGTGGACTCACAAGTGCATTAGGAAGCACATTGGAATCGTGCAAGGTATTGACATTGTTGTCTGGCATCCGGAATGCAGTCGTTTGCAGACTACTCATGTTTCCACTGGAGTTTGCAATCGGCATCTCAATAGATGTTCGTGGTCCGAAATTCCCTCTGAATTGCCCTACGGTTTGTCCAAAAGCAACGTAAGGTGAAGGATACGAGGTCATTGGTAACTGACCACGTACTGTTGCACTATTCTCAGTAACAAGTGGTCTTAATGGAGTACCAAGAAGAACATTTGATGTTGGTAACTGACGATCTGATGACCCTGATGCAGCTGGCAAAGTTGGATTTGGCAGATTTAGTTGTCTTGGAGATCTGATATCAACGAAATCGGGTAATAGTGGCGCAAATCCAGTCCCAGTGACAGTAGTTGAATTTGGTATTTGACCAGTCGGCAACATAGTAGTTAGTGATGTGGGTTGCTGTTTTGTTGTGATGATATTAGAAAAACTGTTCCCTTGCAGCCATGATTGTGCAGCCACATTTAGTAAACTTCGCGATGACGTTAACTGAGATGCAGTAACATTGGAAATTAGCGAACGACTTTCGGTTATCACTTTGTCTGAACTGGTTGTTGCTGATTTACTAGCAGTAGTCGATGGAAAAAGGAGTGGTCTTTGTGTTGTCATATTAGCATAACTTGGAAACATTTGTGTAGCTGACGACCCAGAAATACTAGATGTCACTGTTACTACGTGGTTTTGAGATATAGCTGAATTATTCGTGATTAACTTAGCATTGCCAGCAATAGTTGACATCGTTGGCTGACATTGTATTGCCATATTAACAGAAATAGGAGTCACTGACGTAAATTGTGACCCTGAAACATTACATGTCTTCGCTGGTAAATAATCTTGCCGGATCACGTTAACAGAACTGTTTGCCACGAATCGAGCTGTGTCAGCAATAATTGACACTGGTGACTGACTTTGTGTCGCCATACTAACATAACTAGGAGCCACTGGCGTTATTTCAGACGCAGTAATAAAAAGGGTCGTTACTGGTAAAATATTTTCAGATACTACATTGGTAGAACTGCTCGCCGCTGATTCAGCAGCAATGATTGACAATTGATACGGTGTTGCCATATCTTCATAACCGGGAACTCCAGATGCTGACGCAGGAACAGAAATAGGGATGGGCAATGGAACTGGCTGAGCCCTTGCAGCAATCCCAAGCGGCCTTTCCGCGATTTCAGGTGTACTGGATGTAGAAACAGACATAAGAGACCGTGTTCCATCGACAGCAGTGGTGAAGGCTGAGGATTTTGGTTGAATCGGTAGATAGCGCTGGGAGATATTTCCCTCTCGTATTCTTTTCAAGCGAGTTACTCCATGTGTACACTGGGATATCTAACACAAAAACAGTACCAAGCATTTACTTTGAATAGCAGTAAACAGTTTATAAGATTTTTGTAGTTTTGCACGGCGAATACAACAAAATGAACATTTGTTTGAGGGTACACAGGTTTAGGATAAAACGCGAATACGGACAGACAAACAAACCTACAGACGGGCGGAACACAGACAGAACAAAGGGCAAAGAGTAAAACGCAGATATAGTCTGAAACTGTCGAAGCGCATTGTGACAATGTCCATAACTGACTTTGGCGTAGCATTTGTCAATAATATAGCAGTATTTACGACGTATTTTTTCCTATAATTTTATAAAAGAAACACCGATGCATCATCTAATAAGTTTTACAAAATATTCAATACATATTTTTTAACTACTCATACGTTTTCCTGTGATTACCAATGCATTGGTTTTTCTATACAAACTATAGGAATTTTAGAAACAAAAGATTTGTTCACTTTGTCTTCACATAGAGTTAAATAGTGCAGTGTTCCTTATATGCTGTTTCGTACATTAACTAAATTCTGGTAACTTGAAGCTCGTTGTATACCAATGATATCATTAAATTAGTATACTTAGTATACATCTTAGTCACAAACCTTATTCTCAGCGATTATTCGTATATAAAGTCGACTTTGTCCTCGTTCGCTACTGTAAACATTCTCTGGAGTATAACATCTGTAGCAACATACACCAGCATTGAGTTCTTCCAATTCATTATTTTTGTTCGCTTTCATGAACACAAAACAAGCATTTTCTAATTTGGGATAGATTTCAATCAATTTCTTTTTGAACTATTCATTCGTTAGCTCAAACGAAAATTCCACTTTGCCTTTATCATCACCCACACAATGATCTGTCAAAAATAAAGATAAGTCACTGTATAAAACTTCACATTGTAAATATACATTAAGTAGGATTTTTCTTAGTCACCAATTCATACACTCATGCAAGGGATACCATTAAATGAGTAGGTATCACTGGAACGCACGCATATTTTAAGGGAAAACAAAACTATAACCATAGCCCCACTGAAAAACACACTAGTGATGTGGTTATCCTGAATAAATATAATTATAAATAAAAAAATACTGAATAAAGTTTGCTGATATAAAATGGTCACAGTATGAAACCATTCACTCTGAGCTGACAGTGTCATTTGGTACTAAACCTTGCTCAATTTTATGTTCATTCTTACCATTATACCCTTTCTTTCGTACAACAACAGAACCGAAGAAACTTTCACACATCAAACGTTCAACGATTTAAAACGGTAAAACTATTTGACATACGTCGCGATTACTGTATTTCCTTGAATAAGCACTGCAGCATTTCATTGCATTCTTTGCGTTTTGGGCGAGGATCCGAGAGTGGTGTTTATTGTAAATTTCGTGATGTCATCTATGAATTTATAGCTTCATTTAACTGCATAAGATCGATTTCCACATTTATCTCGAAAAATAAAGGATATGTTTTCAAAGGTACAGCGATTGAACCGTTAACTGTCTGACGTAGCTAATGGCTGAGTTTCTCGTGATTGGCGCACTCCATGTCACCTTTCTCAATGTCACAGATTATTGAAATAGAGCCAATGTTAATTAAATAGCGTTGTAGTGGAGAAGAATAAACATCCAAAACTGTTTTAGATTCGATGGTTCTTTTTTTTAATGAAAACTAAGCTCCAAAATTCACGATGATAAAGAAACTGGCGGCTCGTCGATTTTAACTGGAGTCTTTGTCGTTCTAAATCGCTTAAAGTGACGATTAACAAATTTTTTTTGAACAACATCTACTACAAATGATAAACTTTTAGCTTGAAAACGTTGCTGACTTCAAGGCGACATGGCTCCCCGTATTCTGGCTCTATCGTTGTGCTACGGTCGTGAATTGTGATATGTTAGTTGGATAGTATCAAGATTTAAATGATATATGTAATCAGTGTTTAGGCACTATCTGTCACTATGAGACTGTAGTCTCATAGTGACAGATAGTGCCTAAACACTGATTACATATATCATTTAAATTACCTCCCGTAAAAAATGGCACTACGAAAAATGAGAGCAGACAGGATAGGATCGCATTGCATCAAAATCGTGGACAGTAACATTTCCCAAAATATGATAAGATCCCATTAATATGCCATACGACCTTATCAATAATTGACTTTTAAATGCAACAAATTCAGAATCCCACAACATATCACAAGCAGTCAAGATTGGTGGAGTTTTCTCAGAACGCAAACGACTTAGAGGAGGAATTCCACAAGGAACCAAGTTAGGAGTTATCCTCTTTAATATAATGACTAATGACCTACTAGTGGACTGGCCCCTACGGATTAAATTTGTAGATGATACATCTGCCTTAGAGATAATACCCAAGAATTCAATAAGCCTATTGGGACCTGTGGTCGACTCAATAAATGACTTTGCTACTTTAAATAACATGAGACTTAATCCTGGCAAGTGTAAAGAGATGTTGATTAGTTTTATGCACGACCCTAATTTCTCCTTGAACCCAATAAAAGTAGGAAACAAAATTATTCAGCAAGTCTCAAGTTATAAACTACTGGGTGTTCATCTTAGTGAAGATCTTAAATGGAGTACACATATTGACTATATTTACACCAAGGCGTGTAAGAGACTCTACGCCCTGCGCATGCTTGTACGGGCTGCAGTTAAGAAGGAAAGCATTGTTAAAGTTTATGTCACAGTAGTCCGTCCAGTTTTGGAATATGCTGTCCCAGTCTGGCAATCAATCCCGGACCACCTATCTCGAAAGATTGAATCTGTCCAGAAAAGAGCTTTGAGAATAGTCTGGCCTGAAGCTGATTCCTATTTCGAGGCCCTCCACTCAGCTAAACTGGATACCCTTTTTGATAGAAGGATATCTATATGCCAAAGATACATGAGTAAAATCAAGTGTCCGACACATCCACTCCATTTTTTATTACCCACTCAATCCGAGGATCCACCTGATAAACATAACTCTCTTAGACAAACGAAGCAGGAGGTTATTTTATTTAGAGACAAAAAGTTTTGTAAAACTAGAAGAACGGAAGACTTTTTTACATTCAGATATTTTTAACTGTTGTAAATCCTAACGTAGTTGTATTTTATGTATTCGTTAACTCGGTAATTCAGTTTTTCTAAACTGCAAAGAGTTTAATAAACCATCTTATCCTAATATAAGTATTTTGGACTCCCGTAAAAAATGGCACTACGAAAAATGAGAGCAGACAGGATAGGATCGCATTGCATCAAAATCGTGGACAGTAACATTTCCCAAAATATGATAAGATCCCATTAATATGCCATACGACCTTATCAATATCACACAAGATTCATTAAAGTCTCTTATGATCCCATAAAGGTCTAGAAGATCGTTTCAATTTCGATGGAACTCTAAAGAACCCTAACATAACAGATTCTATCAAAGGCTTGTAGACATTATCAAAACCAATAAAATGCTATATCAAAATCTTATAAAATTCTGCAAATTCTCCACAAGATCGTATCAATACCTATCCTACAAGATCCCATTAAAGTTCAACAACCCCAAGAAGACATCATCAAGATACTATCAGAGTCTAAAAGATCCTATCAAAATCCTATAGGATCCTGTCACAATCAGCCTTCCTTACGCTATTCGTCCAGGCCAGGTCTCAAAATTCACCATGACTGGGTGGCAAAATCACTGTGTTTGACCCTTATTTTCTACTGCTAAACAGATAGAATTAATGCTTGTTAACAATTGTTTGACTTTTGCTACCTTCACATTTGTGAAAAGTTTGGACTAAATCAGTGTAATATTTTCTGTGGAAGTACGCACAGACAATATGCATTTTTCATCTACAGCAAAATTTCTGCAGCGAAATTTCAAACTCAAGAACTGACATATTTCATAGAGTTAGCAATGACTATAAATTCCCATCAGTCACAATCCTATAAGCTCCTATCAAGATCTAAAGAATCATGTCGAAATCCGATGAGACCATATCAAGAGACCCTCAAGCTTCACCAAAATAAAATAACATCGCATTAAAATCCTGTAAAATCTTGTCTTCTGTATGCTATCATTTTTACGATTATAAATTTTGCTAATCCCTCTCCTGTACTTTTAATTTACAGCCAAGAACCCTCACACTCATGTTTTATGATAGTGTAGGTTCTGTTATACCTGCACGAGGTGGCCCATATCCCATCTGCATCAAGTGTTTTGTCTCTTCTCTAGAACACGTCCCTCTCGTAACTTTTGAAATATCTTTTTCAGGATCGAGAAGAAACAACCTCACACCAAGTTTTGTAGGTTGCCGTCCTCGTTTCGTACTACTTGATTGTCCAGGGTAACTTGCCATGACCTTAAGTTGAACCTGTTGGTAGCAAAATTTTCACCCTGACAAGTAAACAAAATGATTAGCATTAAAATGAGTAAATATATAAAAAAGCACACAGGGGTGTGTTCGCCAGTCAGAGGCTTAATGATTTATTTTTCATGATGAATCGACGCACAATGTAGCAGCACATCTTCAACTCAAGAATAACGCCAGAAGCAACGCCAATACCACTTTCATAAGACAAGCATTGGACATTGTTAAAAGAATTTTCCTCTGTCATTTAACAAACTCTAAATTAATGTTTTAATTATACGATGACGTACGCCGCCAGTGCCAAGCAAAATCACCTCGGCAAAAATGTGAACGGGAATATCTCTTTGCGCCGCCCACCAAAAACGCTAGTCAAAAATTTTGTACAGCATAAGGGATAGGGTTGCCAGGTCAGCATGACAAAAAAGAGCCAAACCCAAGATTAAAATAAGCCAAAAAGCGCCAAACTATAAAAGTCCGTTTGAGACTGGAAGCGAGACTTTAGCTATTATAATAGCTGTTAAGTATAGTTAATCACCATGCAAACTTTCAAAGAACTTATTGAGACTTTAGCTACTGAACACTATGACTGAAAAACACCACTTATGTTCAAGTTTCAGAGCGATTTATATTTAAATTCTTCAGAACTATGGAGTTTCTGATCATCCGTCAGACTACATTTAACTATTCGAGGAGGATCAAACTTCGTGATTTACGATTGGTTGCTATGCACTGCGGACGTCTGTGAAAACGCCCGTCGAAATTACATAGGTATTAAGATAAGATTCTTGAAGATCTGGGGCCAGTCGTTCGTACGAACAACCGGCCCTTGGGACTAGTTGTCTGTACGCCGTTTACCTTAAACGATGGATAAGTCAGAATTCAATAACACTCCCACACATTTTCTAAAACTTTCAAATCAGCTCTTATGTAATTAAGCTACAGTATAAATTATTACATAATAATAGTAATCAGTTAAAACCTTTAATTTTGTTGGGCAAGGAATACATAAATATGATTTCCATTTTGAACTTATGCACCGTTTAAGCTAAACACCCTTCGAACAACCAGCCCCTGAAGTTATACAACTGGCTGAACGTGACTCTTGGAGTGCTCTTCGGGAAAAAGACTTAAAAATTCCTGTTTTAAACTCGAAATTTGCTCAATTTTAAAAGAGCCAAAAATGAGCCAAATAACGAAAAAAAGCCCAACTAAAATATCCGACGCCAAAACGCCCAAAAAAGAAGCCATATTCGAGAAATTTGGCGCCGAAAACGTCAAGTTGGCAACCCTGTCAATGACAAACAGAAAAGCAATGTATTTGCCGACTCTAAAGGTGTCAAAAAAATTGTGTGTGCATGCCCTGTACAAAAGCTGGAAGAAAATGGTCTGAAATGGAGTTCCCAGACGAAAAACCAAAGCTGAACGAACGTTGCTACTCCCGTGAGACACTTATTCGTGAACAGAAAATAATTTCCAAACGAGATCATAAAATACCTAATCCTGCACTACAAAACCTGGGACTACACTTTAATCATAAAGATACTGTTCTTCCTGTTACTCAAAGTGGAAAAGCTGTTACTCTAATAAATCCCTTACTGTTCGAGCCTGTAAGACCGCTACAAAGGCATCAGGAACATTCTGTAGCCTAGTATAGCTGAACACTCCCATCCTATATGTCACTTATATTAAATCTTTTACGCCTCCACCAATGTCCCTATCTTGCAATCAATTCACAACTTTTTGCATAAATTTGAAGATCAAATGTCCCCCCCTCCCTTGACGTCTGTTCATGACAGAAATACGACGTGGAAATTCACAAAAATATATTTCCATATAAATTTTGTATAAATTTATAATATATAAGATTTCTAAACTGTCAGTAAATTATTAAATGAGGGAATGTTTTTGGCAATGTAAAAGCAATATTTGATGCTGCAAAATAGATTAATCAAAATTTCCTGCCAAGAAAAATTTATTCAGTTAACGTTTCCAGTGGTGACAAAAACTTGGGTTAGGTTATTCGGTTCTAACCACTGTACAACAAAGGCTAGGTCCCATTCTATGTCCTTGCCATGAAAATATGACAGCTTTGTAGTCATCTTGATTTAGTCACAATCTGTTCAAATTTCCCACCCCCATGTCAAATACTCCACTCTGTGCCATGTTTGAAACGTCATATTCCCGCCATCCTGAAATTCCAAATGGTCAAATTCCCAACGCGTGCCTGGGGGGAATGTTGACGTTTCAATTTGATCGGCACATAACCAAACAGAATAGCGTCCTGAGCATTATGTACAAACTCACTGACACATTCCTACGAAACCAACAAATCGTGATACGAGCGCTAAAATACCGGTACTTCATAAAATTAATCAGCAAAACTTTTCTTCTCTTAGCTGGAAAGCGTAGTTTAGCAATCAGTTTTCATAATTCCACAACAGGTCTATTGAAAAGTGTTTCTGTCATTACTGTTCAGAACGGTTTACAAATGACCATCAAATACTCTTGTGCAAATGCTCTCTCTAGATAAGGCTTTTGAAAAGACCAAACACTGATAAAATAATCCATATTTTCCTTTGTTGAATACCACAGTAAACACAATTTTTACCCCACTATCTATAGTTCAAGCAACATGTCCTATCCACTGGATAGCAGACTTAGTCAGTGGAATTATATGATTTATCCACTGCATAAGTTATCCATCTTCTGAACAATGAGTTCCAGTGAGCAATGACACATGCATTCCAAAAATTTTAACCACAAATGTGAGTGTAACCAGTCACTGGTCAAAACAAATTTTCAATATGTCCATTCCAGCTTAGATGCTGGATCACAGCCAAATGCTAATACATCAGATACAATATTTGTTATGTGGAGAAAGGGGAAGTCCCTAATTTGCAAATAGAATATGTTCATCAGTGTACAAACACGACCGCAGTTCACAAAGTAAAAGGAATCATGGCGATATTATCTTGGGCAATTGACACGAATACAAGTGCGACTCTGCACAGCTGGGTACTCAGAACTCTTTTCGTAGCATTGGCTAAAACTACGAGAATAAAAACGCCGCCGTAATACTACCTACCACGAATACCAAATACTATGACATTATTCGTATTTAACTGTTTCAACTTTCAACTTTGACAATTGACAGCGCAATTCCACAACAGACGTCTTATAATGACTTGGTACTTTGTACTAAATAGTTCGCTATTAAGTGTAGTTTCGGAAACTACACTTAATGGAACGTTCTCAAGCGATCGATTAAAACTCACCTTTTTTGGACAGTTCGTCCATTTCTATACACATCGATCGAACAACAGAAATTGAGACTGGTTATCTTGTAATTGTAGCATACACATTGTAACGGCACTCTTCGTGCTTTGTTGCCGAACTTCTAGTCTCACACTCTTCTCCATCGCTGTCATTAACTTAACCTTTCAATTTGGAATTTGTACGCAGGGCTCTCATATGCAATAGAACAGATTTCCTTGAAACTCACTGTAAATTTCCTTAAATTTGATAAAATTTCCTTAAAACCTGAACCGGGAAGATGAAGCCAATTTCCTACTTGTGTAAATGATTATGTAAAAACAAAACTTTAATATTTCCGTAGAATTTCCTCAAAAAGCATTTCCTCAAAAATTTCCTAAACAGATTCGAAATTCCTTAGTTGAGGGAAATTTCCATAAAAGTGAGAAATTTTTGTACGTGGGAAAGTATGACGTAATAGTATGACGTCTGTATCACTGACCTTTAAGTAACCTGGACTGAGTGCTCCAATATGTTTTTACTGGCGGAAAGTGTCCGCACCGTGCTCAGGGGCGGATCCAGACGGTTGCAAAGGTGGCAAGCGCAACCGTCAGATTATGAATAATTATGTCCTGAACAAATGTTGTTGACGTAAAGCCCCAAAGTATATCATTAATTGCAAACATTTTCCTTTGGAATGCCCTTGAGCAAAGGACGATCATTTTAAATTAAACACCATTACTTCATGTAAGCTACATGTAAAGTGTACGCCGTTTGGTTGCGAAACTATTTCCAGCCATCATTTCTGCGTACCAGAACGGAGCAATACGATTGGATGGCAACCCTGAATTTAAACTGACGGTGCAAGCCAATCATATGAAACTTCAAGTGGTTGCAAGCCAATCAAATCATCAAAGCCTCTTCAATTTGATTGGTTTGCATCAAAAGGATTGTTGCAA